>JAJLXV010000176.1:0-31061 GCA_030571435.1 Myxozyma mucilagina | reverse complement strand
TAGAGATTGTTGTTCCAATGGCGTTGGGAAGTGCGACGCTCACTGACATGCGACGCTCACCCTACACTCACGTTTTCCCGCCGGTAGAAAATTTTCTAATAATGAAACGCCCGTCTGAGTTTGCATACACTCGGAGGTGTTTAATTTCTTTATTTATGAGCCGAACCCTATCTAGTTACCTCAGAACGTTGAACTATTCAAATCTTCTTGACGAACGTGACAAATAATTAATTTGCGGGGTAAATTGCTACTCAAGATCACATCAGTCATACTGTTCTTCATTACTAAATAACTGATTGAAAACGGTCTGTTCTTTTCTCAACACAACAAAAGATAACTCAATTCAGTTTGTGCTGTGAAAGGTTTATAAAAAATCCAAGCATAACAAAATTATACCGACAATTATTACAATTTCAGCAGTCATTGACAGCTCAGTACTTCCTCATAAAAATGTTTATTTTATTTTATTCTTATTTTTTTAGATCCATCATCCATGCATGTTTTTCCCAACTGAAAGGAACGAACTGCTTACAAATGATCACGATCAATTTGCTGCGCCTCCAGTTACGAATGATTCTTGGCAATAAAAAATTGTACGCAATTGTCCGCAACTGTTCACAAGTCTTTAGCAGAAAACATGGCAGCAATTCAAGTAAAAAAAGACATGATCACTAATAACATCAAAAACGGATCAGAGAAAAATTTGACTAGCTGTCAAAGTGCGTTCTTAGTGTCAAATTACGGGATCACTGCACGTTATGAGCCCGCTTTTGGTGGGCAATGAGGCTTTCTGGAAGACACGAACACCGCACCTGTAGCAAATCTCAGTAGTCGCTCAACTTTAACATGTTCTTCAATGCGCTTTAAAACAAAGAGAGTAGTGTTGTTGGTTAAAAAGTGGAAAAACTGCAGAAAACGTCGAAAAACCGTTACTTGACATGAACTTGTCATACGCAATGACATTTCCGTTTTGGGAACAGGCGCGTAGTGAACCAAAATAAGATTTGAATTAAGGTTTAAAGCTGCGGCATGTGCTTGATTGCCTCTCATGCTCTCGTACACAGCGAGCAAGCGATATTCATAGTTCCATCAGTTAGCTGATCATTAAAGTTTTGTATAGCTTACAGCAGTGCGCTTGACATGCATTGATACAAATTAGAAACTGCTTTGAACTAGATAAGTACGCTCTGTGAGTGGGAATTGTACGAGTGAAGTGTGCAACGACGCAGACGCAATGGCGACAAGCGCGCGCCTGTCGCAGAAGCATTATCCGCATTTGTCTTTTCACAGACACTCTTCGCCTTCGACCATCGACCGGGTAGGGACAGAATTTGCTGCTCCACGAAGATCTGCCACGGTAGTGTACGAACCGAAGAAGCCGGTGGCAGATTCGATAGACGATGGTCGGATAGAGGGTGTTCTCAAGGAAGACGAGGAAGATGAGGACGAGAATGAGGACGGAGCGGATTATGTGCAAGATTTGAGAACTCCAGACTTTTCAGCACCGCAGCAGCTATCAGTATCCACCACCGACTCTTCACAACCGATATCCCCATACTCAACGTGGACCTCATCGTCAAGTAAATCGGCAGCTACTGCAGTCGAAAGAGATCAACAAAGAGATGAGCAGACTCATACAGGGAGCCGAATACGGTCCGCAGCGGCAGTAGCTCGTAGAGGGCACTATGATACCAATTCTAAATCATTTCTTTCGGGTATCGCATTTACTTCTCCGTCGCACTACTCGAATCCATCTTCAACCCGACCACCGCGTGTGTTGCTCACCTCTGCATCTTCCTCATCATCTTCACTCACGGCAGGTAAAGTCTCTACTGAGAGAAGCAGATCACTGGGGTCACATAATCATAGTGGCTCATTTGGGAGTGGCAGCACTGGTGGTAGCAGTAGGCGGAGTAGTGGGAAAGAACCTTTGCAGGACAAAGATCTTGAGATCACTGGTGATGAGACCTTACATCTGCGAAGAAAAGCGAAAAGGCAAAGTGTGGTGTTTGCTGAAAGAGAGCCAGATAATGGACTTTCTGTTGTCTCTAGTGGTGACAGTGAAGAAATTTCTGACCAGGTCGTTGCACAAATTGCAAATATTGTCATTCATCTGCGTGACTCGCGAGCTGTTTCAACTCCGACCACTAAGAAAAATCACGTTGTGACTGAAGAGGGAATAGGTGAGTTTTGAAGGAGTTTTATTATAGCTATTTTGCTAATTCTCACAGATCTGAAAGTCTCGCCTGCTACTCAACGATTAGTTCTCAAAGCGAAGACATGGTTTGACTTACACACCGCATACATTATAAAGTCTCAGAATCATTCGCACACTTCTGCCATTTACTATAACAAAGGCGTCGATGGTGTCTATAATCCTTTACAGACTATTCGTAATCGGATTGTACGACAACAATTGAACCAAAAACTCCCTCCTCTCGACTCTGAGCCTATCATGATACCCGCTTCAACAGCCTTCCGACAAAACCCATCGAGGGAAATTATCTGGGAAGTTGACGTACGTGAATTATTCGAAGATTGGGGATGGCGAGAGCGAAATCCAATGCATATGAGAGATAGAAACAATAAGCTTCTTTATCCTTCAATATTGCCGGACAAGCATAGGCATGATAGGGATGATGCTATTGACGAAAGTGACGAAAGCAGTGAATCAGATACTGAAGAAGTTACTGAGGAAGCAAAACCACAGAAGAAGCATCGGCATCTGCACATACACAGACACAGACACAATCATGACGAAGAATATGCAAGGCGTCGCATTAAGCTTTTACCTGATCTCGGATTAGGAATTACGCGTGAAATTGAGCACCAATTTGCTAAGAGGCAGTCAAAGTCTAGTTCGAAGAACAATACACCTGCACGGGAAACTTCTACTGAACCAGATGACAGCGATGATATGTACGATTCTCAGACATCATCGTCAGATTCAGAGTATTCTTCAATGGCAGATAGCGATGCATCTTCGCAGGAAGAATTGGATCGGTCGCCTGAAGACGAGCATATAATTCATAATGCACTCAAAACTCTATCTACGACGGCATCGTCAAAGAAAGAGCATCGCAAGCACGATAGCCGCCACGGTTCTGTCCCGAATGTAGGGCAGATATCTGCTCCAAACTCTCGTTCATCCTCGCCTGCAAGAGACAAAGCCTCTTCTCATGTCTCCCTGCGCATAGACGGGGAAGACAGTGCAGCTGATGAGGGCGTTTTAGAGAGTGCGATAAGTACAGTAGCTAGCTCGTTACCGGCGACTAAGAAACAACATCGCCATAAACTACGCGGACGACGACGTCTATCGCCATTTGATGCCGGTCGTATCTCTCTCCCTTCAAGATCTCCTTCACCGGTGAAGCATTCTGTGTCTCCTAATCGTGGTACAGTGAAAATGAATGATTTATATATGACCCCTACCAGCGCAGATGGGCACCTTGCGGTTCCAACAGTAGGCATGCTTGAAGCAGCCGAAGAAGATATTTTAGCTGGTGCTAAAAAATCTAAAATACCCTTCCGACATCGCCATCGTCGCCAAAAATCAGAGAAGGTAGAGACAAGTAGAACAGCAAGCTCTACTGGTTCAGCTACGCCATCTTTAGATGAAAAGTTTGGAAAAGAGTCTGGAATTACAAATGTCGTCTTTCATCACGCAGCAGGATCTAGTGCTGATTTACGTCGATTACCACAATTCAGTACTCATAGAGAAGATAAAAATGATACTGATAACGAAACCTCTGTAGCGCCTGAAAAGGTAGGAGGAAGCACTGATTTGACTGCAAACGGCGCAGAGGAGGTGCCAGATATTGCTTGTGAAAAAGATAATGGATTTGCAGATCTAGTGCAAGAGTTATTATGGCTTGAATCTCAGTTTATCGCGCATGGCCGTCATGCTGATGTACTTTGCACGACATATGAGCGATCATTGGCAAAGTTGCGGAAGCCTGTGACCGATGAAGATATAAGTACAGAAAAGGCATCGTCTCAGATAACGTCTATTGCTGGAATGTCAAAATCGTTGGAAAGTTTGATGAGTAGATTCAAAGACGAGCAGCTAAGTTCTACAAAGTCGTTGTTGACATCGTTACAAGCGGAAACGACAAAATTAAGCACAATTTCAAAGAGCTATGGCGAACGCTTCGATTTTTCTATTCCTAGCGCAGCGAAATTATCAACTGATATAAACGCTAGTATAAATGCAATGATCGAGCCAGGTAGTCGCTTAGACAAGCTAGAAAAAGAAAGCGCGCTATCGAGAAAGAAAGAGTACGTGCGAAGCGAAATCAAGCAACTTGGATACGCTGCATTGGATAAATTTGTCACATATACGCTTTGGATGGTATGGGGTATTGTTACGGTTTTGAGGTTTGTGAGGGGAATTGTGAGATGGGTTTGGTGGCTTGTGCGAGTAGTTTTGTGGTGTTGAAGACATGCGTGACGCGGTAACGAAGATGATGATGAATTGGGCATAGTATGGATGGCATAGTGTATATTAATACCTGTAATCGTGTAATTATTGAAGTTAAAATTGAGTAATGGGCAAACATAGGAACGAAAGTAGCGGCCAGCTATAAATTAGTACGGAGTACGAAGTATGGAGATTAAGTAAGAGTGATTATGATTAATTTGACACGTAAACCCAAAAATACAAACCATTGATGATACAACTGCAAGGAACAAAGCAAAAAAAAGTCAAACAAGGAAATTATATAAAAACGAGAAAAAAAAAGAAAAAAGAAAAACAAATGAATAAATAACAAGAGTGTCTCACAAGACTATTTCACATAATAAAAACGACCCAGACCAAAATAGAATGAAGAGCAACTGTACAAGAGAAGAAGAAAAGAAGAAAAAAGATGTAGAATGATGATAGAATGCTAAAGAAGAATGGATTGAAAAAGGAAAAAAGGAAGCTAAGGAAGATGAGGAGGTTTATTTTGCGGTGGCACTTCTCGATCCCAGAATTGAAGGAGAAGGTCGCCGTACCGTTGTAGTTCTTCTAGAGGAATGGCGAGTCTAAAGTCGCAGAGAATGAGAAACTGTAGTTCGAGATGGTTCAATTCTTCAAGTGGTAATCCACCGACCTATAAGGTACCAGTTAGAAGATGTACTATATTATTGATAATTGTGTATAAAACAAACCTTTGAGTATCTTGAATTCTTGTAGAATACATCAGAGAAGAATTTGCTAGCAACCGTGACGCCCGCAATTACCAAACGATGTATATTATAGCTGTCCATTACAAACACGTCACCAGGGGACGGGGCAGATAGTGATGGAGGAGGTGGTGGAGGAGACGGTGAAGCGAATGCACTTGGAGGACGAGCTATTGGCGAGTGCGGTAAACTGTGGCTTGCGGCACTTCCAAACGAGCCTGGTTCGACTGGTTCACCAGGTAAAACGAAGCCTGTGTTTGAGACTGGGATTGGTACTGGCGCAGGCATCGAAACAGCTGCAGACACTGTGGCTTGAGGAAGTGGGAGGATATTTGCGGCATCTTGAGGTTCTGGAGCATTCGCGCGTTTAGATATCCGATCAAAATATACAAGAAGAGAGAGGAAAACTTCGTTTGTGGCGGGGCAGTATTTGAGAATACGCATAAGGTAATCATGTAGTGATATTGCTGGCACGTTTCGACCGTGGAAAGCAAGCACAGCACCAGCTAGAGCCGGTCGAGCGCGAGCAGCTGTGTCTGGATGTGGCCGATGATGCGCATGATGAGCCATGTAAAGAGCATCGTTTGCGTCAATGATACGTTGCAATAGCGCGGCAATCATAGTGAGGACATCGGCGACCGGCTGATGCACGATGTCGAGATGATGCGTTTGCGCCGAAGGCGGTGCTGCAGGCGGTAGCGGGACACGCAATGGGATTGGCGGTGGAACAGCTTGGGTGTAGATATGGGTCTGACCCATAGCCATTGCGGTAGTCTGATTCTGGATCTGGTTCTGCTGAGGAACCGGAGCCGGGGCCGGAGCCGACGACGACGAGGACGACGAAAGCGGTCCCGCGAAGAGTTGCTGCTGCAGCGACGCCGCCGGCGGCCCGGGGAAGTCTGCCATCAAGAGTTTGGTGGACTTACACGCGGGCGCGGGGCATATGGCGAACCGCGGGCGATGAGGGTGCTGGTGAGGATGATAAGCGATAAGCGGCGCGCACGTGAGTCTGGGAGTGAGCAGATCGGAGAAGCGCGCGACGAGCCAAAGTGTAAAACGGAGCGGCTTTTGCGGCGAGCGAACAAGGCCGGGAGGGCGGGGAGCAGAGGCAATGGGATGAAGAAGAGAAATAAAAGAGAGTCAGAAATCCGGGGAAAAAGAAAGGGCGGGTGCGATGGAGGCTGGGAAAAAAAGGCAGCCAGCACAAATGAGAGCGAAAAGAGAAAAAGGGGAAAGCAATAAACAGGCGACAAAAGTAGAAAACCAAAACAAAGAGGAACAAAGCCAAAGTACAAATGCGGAAAGAGCACAGAACCCAAAAGCCGGTGCTGCGGAAGCCTGACAAAAAACAGAAAAAAAAGCAGACGGGCCGCGTTCTTTCGCACTTTTGGCCAATTGGACCAGTCAGCAGAGCCCAGCAAATTGTAGTCGCCGTCAGCGGCAGCAGCTACGAGCAACCCGCCCAAGCAAGTCGCCTGTGAGCCAGAGATATAAGCAGCGCCGCGAGGGCCCGCCGCGCGATGTGCGTAAGGCGGATTTCGCGCGCCCGTGATTTGCCCATGCGCCCCCGCGTGGGTCCGCTGGTTGGCCATCGCGGTACCACTCCCAGCGGCTTTAACGCAGAACAGGACAGAGGTAAGCAAAAAAGCAAGTACAGTAAATCAATGCAATGCAATGCGCCAGGTGCCATAGAATCAACTCAGTGCAGAAATTAGAAAGCAAACTAGCAATCCTACGATGGGCTCAACTACCAATTGCTCGCCAATTGCCTTTCCTATAGAAGCTCTCCACAGAAACACAATTCGCCGCAATTGGTCGTAGAAACCGTGTTCAAAAAAATCTTATATTAGCCTCTTCTCACACTCGACTTTCTCCCTCAACAACCATCAAAGTGACAAAGAACAAAAAAACAAAAAACTAAAAAACAAATACAAAAAGGTAGAACAAAACTGATAACTCCGCTATCTACACTCCTAACTTAAAAACACTGCCAACAGAACTACCGCAAGGATAACCACCAAGACCAACAAAAGACAGCATGACTTGTTCCGCGAGCTTTTCTGGTATCGAGACGCCTTTGTCAGTTCTGCGCTAGCGTTCTGTGTGTGGTCTGCGACGCTAGTAATGTTGGACTCAATATTATCAATCATCACTCCCTGTTCCGTCACCATCGTTCCCAGATCTCTAAAGATCTCGTTTAGCTCCGATATACCCTGCTCAATGCCCTGAATTTCAATTTCTCGCTCAGCAATCAATGAATTCTGGAAATCAATCTCCTCCTGCGCAACGACATCCAGTGTTTGCTGCTGCTGCTGCTGCATTTGCTGCCGCTGACTTGCCACCGGTCGGCCGGTCAACTGCTCTTGCATCTGCATCTGCTGTTGTTGCTGTTCGTACTCATACTCTGGTCCCTCAGCACCCGGATCAAGTAGTTGAGAGGCTCCTGGCTGGTGAGCCTTAGCTGCTATCACATACTGTCGCTGCTTCTCCGCTGACAAACGCTGCACAGATTGGAAGTCGGCCAACAATGACGTAAACTCCCGCGCCAGCTTTTGTTGCGTAAATCTTTGAGATGGCTACACCAAATAGATCTGTTAACTTCTGATTCAATCTATGAATCAAATAAATTTAAAGAACAATACTCACAGTGACGTCAGTCCAGCTCTGCAACTCCTTCACCTCGTCACCCACAGTCTTGCATAACTCCCGTGTATCCTCAGACAGCGCCGTTACTCGTTCACGAACCTGATGCGAGTCCTTCTTCGTACCAAACATGCTGAGCTGTCGATTCAATGTTGAAATATTGCTAGTCAACGTGAATAACTGATTCGATAACCGACTCGCAAGTGTATCGAATTCCGGCGAGTCCGAGTAGCCTCCGCTACCGCTGCTCATCGCACCTTGCGGTCGTGAAGATAGAAACGACATTGTAAGTCTTTATTCAGTCCTTCTGATTATTTTCACAGTTTTGTTGTAATCAAAACAGCATAGAAACTACTATGCACGGTCAGTCACAGAAGAGCTAATATCGCAACCGTAACCGGGCACGAGATAAACAAACTGCGTAGTCCCAAACCAGCCCAATCACTGCCACATTACCAGCCACTTGCCAGCCACAAGCCGTCAGTCATCCATCTGCACCTCTCAAAGCCTGCTCCTTGGTCCACATCTTTAGCTATCCCTCTCTTTTCACTATTCAGACATCCTTTTCTTTCTTTCATGCCTCTAGAATAAAATATATGGAGTACAAAACCCTTAATAAGTAAGCCGAAGTAGTGGCCGGCGGGCACGAGGCCCCTGCGGCGGGCCGAGTTCAAACTGAGACTCGAGCTCAAACTCAATTCGTTTATCGGATAACGAGAGTTGATTATCGCACCTTTATACTCAACGATACCGCAACCGACCAGTAAACCATTCTGACAAGAGCAGTCATCAGAAGTTCAAGATGTCTGGCGTAGCTATTCACAAATTCACAACTGCGCATCCGGGTGATGTCGCTGGTTACAAGCAACTTCCTTCGTCTTGCAAGCCTGAGGACCTCGTGGCTGTCATCGGTAAGACAGAGGGAAATGGATGCGTGAATGATTTTACCCGTATGCTCTCGTCTACCGTCTGGGATCCTCTTCTTGAGGCTTCAAACGGTATCTCTGTTTTTTCCGGTGGTACTGAGGGTGTTCTTTCTCCCCACGTTTCGCTCGTCGTGAAGGAAGACGAGTATCTTAACCCTGACGGTTCAAAGAAGTACGACGAAGGACTTGTGGCCAAGGTCGGTGGAACCCGCGACTTTGAGCCCTGGGAAATGGGAACTGAGATTCAAGCTAAAGTCACCGCCGAGACTGTCAAAAAGCTGATGGCTGAGCTCGAGGTCGAGCCGGAAGATGTTCACATGGTTCTAGTCAAGTGCCCGCTGCTCACCACCGCTAAGGTCGTCGCAAGCGCAAAGCCCTGCGTCACTGTTGACACTTACAAGTCAATGGGGTACTCGCGTCTTGCTACTGCTGTTGGTATTGCGCTTGCTTTGGGAGAAGTTGACGAGGCCGGTGTTCAGCCTGCTCTTGACTCTTACGGACAAGTTGGTTGGTCATCGCGTGCGTCATGCTCATCTGGTGCCGAATTGGAGAACTGCCACGTTGTTATTCTCGCCAGCTCAAAGAAGGCTAGCAACCCGTACCGTGCGTTACACGGATACATGGCTGACGCCATTGACCTCAAGGTTCTTCTTGAACTCACTTCCAAGATCCCGGAAGGCGCTGAGCGCACTCAGATTTTTGTCAAAGCTGAGCCCTCCACTGACGGTGTCGTCCGCGGAAAGAGACATACGATGATGACTGACAGTGACATTCAAGGTACCAGACACGCTCGCGCTGCTGTTGGTGGTCTTGTTGCTGGTGTTTGGGGAGAGACTGATGTCTACGTCTCTGGTGGTGCTGAGGGACAGGGACCTATGGGAGGCGGTAGTGTCTGTGTCGTTTACAAGGTTTAAGCAGTTTGTCATTGTAAATAGATAATGATTAATGATCAGTATTGTATTATTCTACATTTTACAGAATTGCAGGTAAATGTAGTAACACAACGCGTATCGTAGTCAGGAAGGTCATAGGTTTAGGTGACGAAACACGCGTCGTTGTTTATACTTCTCGCGTGAACTCTCGCGTCCAAGATGGGTACCGCACAGACGCATGACATCAGCAAACTATGCCGACGCCGATTCCCGACCGTCTCAAACTTGCGTTGGTGCGTACATAGAAAGAGCTTTTTGGTTTGATGTTTATTGTTGTAGGCTCTTCACTTTGTAAAGAAAAAACCGAAATATACATCAGTTGAAGGTGAGCGGAACCAGATGGGATAATGGCTAAAGCTAATTTGATAGACTATCGCCTTCAGTTACTATCCAAATTTCTTGATCCAGCCGAGTATTGGCGACTAAGATACGAGGAAACGAAAGAAGAGCAAAAACAGGCAGAGCAAAAGCAAGTGGAACAACAACAAGCTGCGGCGAATGTACAGCCTATAATCGATCTTGACGATGTTGAAATAGCACCAACTTCAGAGACCTTACAAGATGGCGTTAATGAGCTTTACGAAAAGTCTTTTTCAAACTTTGAATACGATAGTAGATGAGCATCATTGTGTTTTATATTTTAACAATTGCTGATGTAACTAGATCGCGTACCCGGCTTGAGACATGCATGTTTGGGAATCCTGTCTGCGTCACCCACTAGTATAGAGTATGACAACCATATATGCTTAATAGAGAAATATCTTGGAGACCCAA
Organism: Myxozyma mucilagina; assembly: GCA_030571435.1. Lineage (NCBI taxonomy): Eukaryota > Fungi > Ascomycota > Lipomycetes > Lipomycetales > Lipomycetaceae > Myxozyma > Myxozyma mucilagina. The sequence goes on along the minus strand of JAJLXV010000176.1, from coordinate 20,617 downwards.
GAAATGTGTCCTTTGAATTGCTCACAGAGTTCATTCCGTTCTTCATTCCACAAATCGTTGCTTATTTGACATATGGTTCATGTACATCGCAAATCCCAGATTATTCATACTCGTCTATTTCAGTCCGACTAATAAGTGCTTTACTACGAGGCTTGACAATAACTTTCATTGTCATTTGTTCTACCAGCTTAGCAAGTTCTAAAGAGATCAATGATTTGAGAGAAGCTTACATTAAAGCTTTGGAACACTGCTCTAGACTGCAGCATTTACAGTACTGTACGTACCTATCTTGATAGAGAATGTTTTGCTAATTTATAGACGTATTTGTGAGTGTTATATACTCGTACAAGTACTTGCTACTCCGCGCTGTATTATTTTCAATGGAGAATGCCGAACATATCTACGCTCTGCGGCCACTGCTTCGCGAAATGTCACTGGTATTTGTAAAGTCAATGGTCATTATACTCGAGGCTAGTGAGAGTGTTCAGAGATACGAGTACTTGATACACGATTTAGAAGGTGTGTTGTTTGATCAAGACGTGATCAATTTGTATCCTGGAATTATCAAGATTTACTGTGAGACTGTTTACTAGCGTTTGTTTTCTTTTTCTTTTGTTTGATCATAGTTTGTGGCACATGCATAGTATAAATTCTAGTGTATATTTTGTAACAATCAATTCACCATACTTCCTAATCGAGTAACTTAGGGCTTGGTAGCCCTACATTTACAAAACACAGTCACAGTGACTGTCGCCCTAACCCGTCAAACTCCCAGCGACACAACACACGAGACCCTTGATTTGCAAGTTAGCACACAGTGAAGCAGGAGTAGCAACGGGCTCTGTTTCTTCTCTTGCGCTAGACCTCTCCGTTTCAGCAACCAAGTTCCCCTCCGTTCCCACGTTCAGCATCCTTGGGAAGTAACTCGAAATGTATGTTCTGAATGAGTGTTAGATACATAGATGTGTATTTCGGTGTGTTTTATGGTGCTTTGGACCGGTGTCGAGCGAGTGTGATACGAAGATAATGCGAATCGGCAAAGAGAAGAAAATCGAGCAGACAGACAAGATTCATTCAAGCAGGCAATAATCCATTGAATAATAAATATTGACTATGATTATACGGCCGTCGACTGCATTTTGAAAGAGAATTTGCAACCAAAAAAAGCATTTGAGAAGCACACCGGAATACGGAGATATGATTGTCCGAGCAGATTACTGATATTGCTATGGTATAGGTCCAACCTTGTTTCACAGAAGCGTCTCGCCGCCAGCGTCCTCGGTGTTGGAAAGAGAAAAGTTTGGCTCGACCCCAGCGAGGCCACTGCCATCACCAACGCCAACAGCCGTATGTACTTCACAAAATGAAAAATTGCATGTGCACTTGCTGACTATGTTTTAGGTCAGGGAATCCGCAAGCTCATCTCCGATGGTTTGATCATCAAGAAGCCCGTTACCATCCACTCGCGTGCCAGCACCCGTGCCCACCTTGAGGCTAAGCGTGCCGGTCGTCACACCGGTTTCGGTAAGAGAAAGGGTACCAAGGACGCCCGTATGCCCAGCCAGGTCGTCTGGATGCGTCGTCAGCGTGTCCTCCGTCGTCTGCTCGCCAAGTACCGTGCTGCTGGCAAGATCGACAAGCACCTTTACCACGAGCTTTACCAGCTCGCCAAGGGTAACACCTTCAAGCACAAGCGTCAGGTCATTGAGCACGTCATCAAGGCTAAGGCCGAGAAGGCTCGTGAACGTGCCCTCAAGGACGAGGCTGAGGCTCGTCGTGTCAGAAACAGAGCTGCCAGAGAGAGACGGGCGCAGCGCATCAACGAGAAGCGGGAGGCTCTTCTCCGGGACGAGTAAGCGCTGGATGTGTTTTTGATGGAATAAAAAATAATCATTGTGGCGAGGGAAGGAAAAAAGGAGGAAATGGGACAAGTATTACTTTGATTGAGCATTGTCTTTATAAATTCTTTTTTTGTAAAATTTACACGTACTTTGTTTTTGATATATTTATTTATAATGATTGTTTGTATTAAAAAATACATCCGGTTCTTGTAGTAAACCAAAAATGCCAGAATCTCGGGCTGCCCCTGAAGGATAAGGTTGGCGAAAGCTTGTCCCAACAATCTTTGAGTTGTCAAGAGAGATCCCAACTTCACGATCTCAATTGGCGACGTAGTCGATTACCCATCGCTAATTGCCGAGCAGTGGTGATTCAAAATGCCATCAAAGAAAACAGGATCTGCCATAAGTAGTAAAGGTCACAAAGATGGAAGCAGTGAAGTATCGATGCCAATGCAGCCTGATCAATTGATACTAACGATGTCATAGACGATGAGCGCTTCAGAGCTTGAGCGGAAGAAAAAATTACAGAATTTCTTGGAGCGGAGTATTTGGAGTATTATTATGATAGTTGGCTTTCTCACATTACTGGCTGGTGGTCATTTCTGGGTTATAGCCTTAGTATTTGGCTTACAATTACTTGCGTACAAAGAAGTCATAGCTTTGGCGTATGAGCCGAGTAGGTACGAGAGATTGCCATATGGCAAGGCTATGAATTGGTACTTTCTGGCGTCGACTGTGTATTATTTGTATGGAGAGACTGTGCTGTTTTATTTTGAGGAAGTGTTGTTAGTTGATAGAGTATTGTTGCCGTTTGCGATCCACCATCGATTTATATCTTACATGCTCTACATTGTCGGTATGCATTGAGCATTACATTGACGAAAAGATGAGGATAGTACTAACCATTTAGGATTCATGATGTTTGTATCGTCGTTGGAAAAAGGCCATTATCAATATCAATTCAAGCAATTCGCGTTCACGCACGTCGCTTTAATGCTAATCATCGTGCAAGCACACTTTATAGTTAAGAATATCATGACTGGCATGTTCTGGTTCTGCATGCCAGCTTCTTTAGTGATTATCAATGACATCTTTGCGTACCTTTTTGGTATCACTTTCGGCAAAACTCCTTTGATTAAGATTTCACCGAAAAAGACGGTCGAGGGGTTTCTCGGCGCATGGGGTTCGACGGTTGTGTTTGGAGTGCTACTGTGTTGGGCTTTAATTCAGTGGCCGTTTATGATTTGTCCTCCTGCTGTATGTACGATTCGAGAAAAATCGTCGGGCTATTCTAACTGACAGGACTTCTCAATGAGTGCATTTTCGGAATATACCTGCACGCCAAACGCTGTTTTCCTCAAACAAACGTTCTTGATCCCGCAATTCCTCCAATCCCTACTCCACCGCACAACCATTTTTATTGAACCAATATACTTCCATGTGATAATGATGGCAACGTTTGCGTCTTTATCCGCACCCTTTGGCGGGTTTTTCGCATCGGGAATCAAACGCACCTTTGGAATCAAAGACTTTGGAGATACAATTCCGGGACATGGAGGAATCACCGATCGGATGGACTGTCAATTTTTAATGGGATTCTTCTCGTATATGTACTATACGAGTTTTATTGCTGTATGTATTCAACCGTTGTTTTAGTAGGATTGTCTAACGACTATAGACTCATAAACAGGGTGTGGATGTCGTGTTGTCAACGGCATTGGCTAGTCTTTCACATGCCGAACAGTTACAACTTGTCCAAGCGCTCCATAAGTACTTACACAACCAGGGGCATGTGGACAAAAGTGTGATGCAGTGTTTAGCAGGTGTAAATTAGAGAATTATGTGACCAAAATACAAGAGTAATGAGACAATTTAAGAAACCCTTGCTCTAGTACAGATTTGAGGTTCAATTCAACTAATTGCTTTACATCTTTTTCGCAGATAAGACAAGTTGAATGCCTCTGAACTGAACGCATATGAAAATATATAGTTTGATGCCGCTAACGAAATAAACCTATAATGTGAATTCAATGTGCTTATTAATGAGGCTTGAGTACGCTGAGTTGTTTAATGAAAGCTTTAATGGGGAGATGACTAGACTTGAGATTATTGTCCAAATGAAAATAAACAGTGACAGAATATCTTCGACTCTGTAATAGTTCACAAACAGTCTACACAAACCATCTCACATAGGTCAAATATTCCTCCATTGTGCCCTGCTCGATCTCACAAAATATTCCAAATAAATAGTGAAGTACAAGCAGCTCAAGCTGTGTATTTGCGGGAAGTGTTAATGATTGAGCTTTTAAGATCTTATTTGAATAAGGTTGTAGTATTTAGGTACGCGATATGTGTTGGTTCTAGGGGATTAGAGAATGGAGTATATAATTAGGGTTTGAAATAAGGGTTTATATTTAATTGGGCTCAGTGCTATATTAGTTAGAATCGTCGGCTTGAAAAACAGATTGATTAGTCTGTATTTGTTTTAAAGACTAGCGGAAATCACTCTCTCCTCTACTGGTGAAGCGGCAAAACCAACATAGGGAATAGAGCGGGTATCCATATTTCGACATCGGCCATTATTCAATCTCTTATATCATTTTTGAAACTAAGGTGTCATATAGTTTTTATATCGAGTCAATTAACTATAAAGATATTACATAGTCATAGCCTTAATCAATTCCACTTGTCTGAGTCGGAAGTGACCAACTACAATGATCATGATCCCAACAGATCACAAACTTTTGTCCCCTATATACATATCAACCTAAACCCCTCTATTCGTAATGTGACCACAATAGCAATACATCAGACAAGCAAGTCTGTGTAGTACTGATGTTTTGCCCAATCATATCTGAACCTCTCTACCAAGAAAACAATGCATTCAATCTGATGAGAAACTGGGATTCGGAAACAAGCGCTCACTGATCAACGATGCTAGTTAATGAAATCATGCAACTGTCATAAAGTAATGACATTAAGAGAGTAGACTGGGTGATTGTGACAGAGATAGGATGTAACATGAAGATGAAGCTCGGAGGTAATAAAAGCGGCCCAGTAGCTCCGTGCAGAAACCCAAAGATGAAGACCACTTGACCAACATACTGTTCGTTCCAACACACTTACAATACGTGCCTATGAGTGACAATAAGACTCAACTAAGTGCTGCCGCTGAATTCCACTGTCCGGCCGCTTCGTTAGATCAGTATTTAAAAGCCGTATTTAACTCGGATTCCTCGACTCTTCTTAATTGCTCGACTCTTTAAATCTTCATCGAATGTTTTTCTAAATTTCTTGCGATTTTTTTTTCTTTCGACTGCCTTATCAGCTCCTTTTTCACTAAACGCTTTTCATATCTTTCGACAGGAAGAAGATTCTCAATCGGCTTGAATACATGATAATCCAGATTCTTCATCTCTTTACCAGTCAACGAAAAATCAAAAACAGCAAGACTTCGTTTAATCTGCTTTATAACATCTGACAAAACTGTTACAATAAACCCATGCTGTAAAGCCCATCGGACTGACACAGCCGCTCTAGTAACTTTATGTTCCACACTGCAAGGTTTAAGAGCAACATTGCCTCCTCCAAGTTCGGTTCCTAAGCAAACAGACGTTTGTATCAATATATTTTTCTCTTTGCAGTACTTAAGCAATTCCTTTTGATCCGGCCACGAAAAAACGTCAAGTTGATTTACAGAAGGTGCAAATTCCAACCCGCCCCATTGAAAAAGTTGCTCCAACTGATCAATCGCATTGCGACCAAGAATGTCAAATCCATACCGTACACTCAACGTATTCGAAACACCAAGAGACCTAACTTTTTTCTCCCGAACGGCATCTTGCATAGCTTTCCAACTTCCCAATCGAGCGTCACGTTGTTCAATTAATGGATCGTATAAGTAAAGATCAATGTACTCAAGTCCGGAGTTTTCAAGCGCATTGTCAATGTCTTTGGCGGTATTGTTGTATGCGTTTTCAAAGGATAGGAAATAGGTGCCGTGGGGATGCCAGTGTTTTGTTGTATAAAAGAATTCAGATCGCGGGGTTTTAGATGCAGTGAGGTATCGCTTGATGCGTGGGCCAACATCATTCTCTCGTTCATAATGATACGTAGAATCTATACTATTAGTTATGATCATAGAGAGCGAGAAAGAGAGGAAAGAGCGATAGAAAGATCATACCAATCATTTTGTACCCCATTCGAAGAGCAAGGTTGAGTGACTCTTTTTCGACATTGTAGCTATCGTATCCAATACATGGGATCCAGTGACCTGATGATAATTGGCGTTTTGTAGTTGCTGAAAGCGCCATTAATTTGATTTGTGGTAAATAAAAAGAGTTCAGGGATAGTTCGAGATGCAGATGACTAATCATAAGCACGTGATAAGTGGGAAGACTTGTAAGGACAATAAGGGTCTGATAGTCTCATAGTTCTGTAACTGTGAGTTATGTTCGAGTCCTGGCACTTTTGAATTGTAAAGGTTTGTTATTTAATGTGTTATTTGGAAGAGGCTTTTAAGGACGGCAATTCTTTCTAGAAGGGTTTTTGGAAGTTAAGTCTCGTTTGATTAATAGTTAGTACCCTCACAGATAGTGTGAGAGATGTGGAATACAGACCGAAACGATAGCACGTGATACTGGAGAAGATTGGGAGAGTTGAGGGAGTATCGGAAGACGAAGCAGGACTTTATACAGTTGTGACCTGTCGTGGTTGAGGAAGTCAAAAATTTTTTAGAAGATCATTCGTATTTGAAAGTATCTTACAGTCTACGTAGTTGTGTCACCGAGTCCGATATTCTGTCAGCCGAAGCCTGAAGAATTGACTTCGTTCTTAAAACAAATAGGGATGAACAGAAGTTTATCTTGAATTATCTCTGTTCGTGCGAAACATCATTCTCTTCAAAATTTTTGTACTAATGAGTACCTTATATTTGGGAAATGAACATCCAGGAATATATACATAGTATAAATGTTTTTTATATAATATTGAGTCAATGTTTGGGTATTTATAAACAATTTAAAACACACTAACGTACTTTATCACTCAGTGGTGAGTCTCCTTAAACAGCCATTACAGATTTTTTTTTCTACACACGCAACTGAGTATTAATAGCCAGAATTTAAAAAAGTATATGCTAATCTGTATTTTTTAAACAAATTAACTCGTAGTGTCCAGCTTGTCTGTCTGCCAATATTTCATCATCTTTGAGGTGACTTTGCTCCGGCTAATAAAATCCCTTTTATTCAAAGACCAACGGCCTTTAACTGCCATTTGAAAAAAAAAAAATAAATAAGTATAGTACGAGTATATATGCATCATACTTCATTTTGTGTCTTTTTATACAATTCGTTCTCAATTCCAAATTTTTTAGTAGTATTGTGAAACTGATCATTAAAAACTGAGAATTTACATGGCATACCTATCATTAACTTCTTCAACGCAGTAGAAAAAAAATAATATTAAACAATTATCACATTCACAGTATTCTTTCGCTGAAAGCCAATCATATGCACATTAAAAGGTATTTGTTTTTGAGTTGCCATGGCTCAGTTGTTAGAGCACTTTGCACTAATTAATAAAAAAAAGTCTTACACGCAGATCAAGTTTTTACATACTTAAATAAACAATCCACTCATTGAGAAAAACCAAATATATTGTGTTTTTGTATTTAGGTCTCTTGGCAGATTATTTGATCTTTATGTGCAATATTATATGATTGAGATTTCTCCACGGAAGAAGATGGACTATTTTTTCTCCTCACCGGTAATTACCCCAAAACGGAAAAAAAAAGATAAAAAAAAATCTAACGTCTAGGTTTATGTGTACTAATATTTAATTTCTGTAAATTGAGTGTTGGTAGAGTAAGTTTAATTTTGTGACTAGGTTGTTTAAATCTTTAGCGAGATAAATCCACAAGATACAAAAAACTGGAAAGCAGAAATTCAAGCTTGTCACTTTTGTGGTTTATCTTCTTAAAGCACCGCGCATACTAAAAGTAAATTGCTTGAACTTCTTAAACAAATTTACTGCTGTATATATGTGTGCTGGTATTACAATTGTAAGAAACATTACACAATGAATGTACGACAACGCTAGGAGTTTTGCTTTGTACGGTCATAAGAAGGAAATTCGCCGACGAGTTGTTTAATGCTTACGTTACACAGCTTTATTCCTGTATTCGTCGTTTGGACAAGAACAAATAATCATATTCAATAATCTCTTTGCAAATTCACACTTTTAAAAAAACTTCAAACAACAAATTATCAAAATACAATTACAAAGGCGAAGAAGCAGGATCCCAAGCAACAGGTTCATAAGCGCCCGTATCTAACAACTTCATATCCTCCTCATCAAGTTCAAACGCAAAAACCTTGAAATTCCCCGCAATACGTTCTGGCGAGTTTGATTTCGGTAAAGGAATGAATCCCATTTGTAAACTCCATCTGATAAGAACTTGTGCTGGAGTTACAGCGTGCTTTGTACTTATTTGAAGAAGTGTCGGATCGGAGAGTTTTTTACCGCGGGTTAAGGGACAGTAAGCTTCCATTTTGATTGATTTCGAAGTACAGTAATCGACTAATTCCTTTCTTGCCAACCAGGGATGTAACTCAACTTGATTAACAGCGGGAGGAATTTCAAATCCATCCCATGTATATAACTCTTCTAAATGATGAACACCGTAGTTTGATACACCGATAGATTTGATTTTCCCGGATTTAACAGCTTCCTGCATAGCTTTCCAACTTCCCAATCGCTCGTCACGAGATGTTAAGGGAGAGTGAATAAGGTACAAATCAATATACTCCAGCCCTGATTTCGCAAGGGCGGAGGTTATGGCTTTAGTAGTCTTTTCATAGCCTTGGTCTGTATTCCATAATTTCGTCGTATAAAAAATCTCAGATCGCGGCGTGTTTGTTTCAGAAATGAACTTACGAATTGCTTCGCCAACGGCATTCTCATTGCCATAATCATCAGCAGTATCTATATATATATATATTAGTTTAATAAAGGTCTTTTAAAAAGCTGGAAATTGATGACGTACCGATTAATCTGTAACCCGTTTTGAGCGCAACGGAGGTTACGCTGCCATCTGTTTCGTACACGCCGAAACCAATACACGGGATACTATGTCCCGAAGACAGTTTGTATGTCGTAGACGCCGAAAGTGCCATTTTTTTCCCTCTAAACTGATTAATTAGAAGTACGGGATATACACGGGCTTTTTATTTTACTTTTGAAATTGTGTTTATGCTTTATGCCAAGAGAAATCAGGGACTTGAACCTAACCCGATGGCATGACGTACTGATAAGATCAAAGTGCTCTATTATTTAAGTTGATTCTAATGCGATGGCAGCGTGAATGCAGATGAAAATGCAAGAAAGAAGTATCAGCGTGAGTAGGAGTTGTCGATTGATGCGTTTTGATAAAGTGTATGCGAAGAAAGTCGTTTTTTCCGTTATACTGATGTTTGAACAAAACTTCGACTCGGGAAGTTTAATCTCGCGCACCGGAGATATTATCCTAAACAGGCAACAAGCAATCCGACGCCATTGAAGTTAAACGTCACGAAGAAGGACCTTCAAAAGAGGAAGAGAAGTTGGTTATAGAGACCAATCGATAATTTCGGATTCAGAGTAATGCTGTTTGAGCCACTCGTTTGTCTTTTTGAAGTGTGCGCATTGGAAGAAACCACGAGATGCGGAGAGAGGACTTGGATGCACTGATTTCAGAACGCAGTGTTTCGATGTCTATAACAACGTTAGTTACCAGATTTACTGTAAGATGAAAAAAGGGAGGAAATACGTTTATACTTTCGACGCGCTTTGCGGCAGGATTTCCCCACGCGATGAAAACAACACCAGATTGCCGCTTATTTGCGACAACAGAGATGACTTTTTCGGTGAACTGTTCCCAGCCTTTCTTTGCGTGAGAATTAGCGGCATGCGCGCGTACCGTGAGACAGGTATTGAGCAACAAAACACCCTGTTTGGCCCAGGGGGTTAGATCACCTCTTGCGTCGCCGGTGGGGGGCGTGAAGGATGGGTAGTCGATTGCCAGGCATTTGTAGATGTTGCGGAGGGAAGGGGGTGGTGGTGTTGGCGGGAGGACGGAGAAGGCGAGGCCGTGGGCCTGGTTGAGGTTGTGGTAAGGATCCTGGCCGAGGATGACGACTTTGACAGAGTCGAGGGGCGTCAGGGTGGACCAGGAGTAGATGTCTTTGGCGGGCGGGAGGATGGTGTGGGAGGAGGCCTCTTCGGCGAGGAGGAAGCGCTTGAGGGCGAGGAAGTAGGGTTTTGTGAGTTCGGGGGCGAGGGCCGTGAGCCAGGATGGGTGGAGGGTGGAGATTTCGAGGCGGAGAAGGTCGCGTTGGTCGGCGGAGAGGGTTTTGAGCCATTCTTCTTTGTTGAATGTGGATGTGGATGTGGATGTGAATGAGGGTGGTTTGGTGTTGAGAATAGGAGGAGGAGTAATAAGTGAAGGAGCAACAGTGGGCTTGAAGAAAGCAGTCAATGGCTTTGTCTTTCTCGCCTGCAAAACAGCCGCGTCGACCTGTTCAATTGCTTTTCGTTTGTTCATTGTTTACACATTACAACAGTAAATAGTTGATGAAGGGGGAGAAAGAGATCACGTGGTGGTTGGGAGGAGGAGGAAAGCATAAGGCACGTGGGATTTGACTCTTTGTGGCACAACTGATGGCGCGGCAGTGGCGATTTATAACGCGGCGGGTCTGGCCGTTGCTTCGTCAATATATTACTGGGCTCTTCACCACGGGCCTACTCTACGACTTTACAACAACAACAACAACAACAACAACAACACAACACAACAACAACACATAAACATGAATTACACAGACTTTCGCAGCTCGCCGGCGCCGACGTATGAGCTGCGTGAACAAGGACGGCTAATTGGAGCGCTGGAAGACAAGTACCTGGCGCTGATAGCGACGGTGGCGGTCTACTGGCTCGCGTCGGGGCTGTTCCATTTTATCGACGCGTACGATCTTCTGCCACAGTACCGGATTCATACACCGTCGGAGGTGTCGTCACGGAACAAGGTGACTGCCAAAGAGGTGCTTCGCGATGTGTTGCTGCAGCAGGCGGTGCAGACGGCGGTGGGCGTGCTGCTGACGCACTTTGATCCGCCCGCGTACGTCGGCAAAGAAGCCTACGACGCGTGGGTTCTGGCGCAACGACTGCCGCGGTGGGTGCCGCTGCCTGTTGTTTCTTTTCTGAGCGCGTACGGACTCGGTCTGGCGCGGTTGCTGTTCGCGTTCTTTCTGCTCGATACGTGGCAGTACTTTCTGCACCGCGCCATGCACACTTCGCGGTATTTGTACAAGGCTTTCCATTCGCGACATCATCGTCTTTATGTGCCCTACGCGTTCGGAGCGCTCTACAATCACCCGCTCGAGGGCCTGCTCATGGACACCCTCGGCGCCGGTCTGGCGATGAAGCTCGCGGGTCTTTCGGTCCGCGAGTCGCTCGTCTTCTTCACTTTTTCTACGCTGAAGACCGTCGACGACCACTGCGGCTACGCGTTGCCGTTCGACCCGCTGCAGATTGTCTTCCAGAACAACGCAGCGTATCATGATATTCACCACCAGCAGTTTGGCATCAAGACGAACTTCTCGCAGCCGTTCTTCATTGTCTGGGACCGCTGGCTCGGAACGCAGTATAACGGACCGAATAAGCAGCACATTGGTCGGCGGGATCCAGAGAAGAAGACCGAGTGATCTCTCCTTATCCTCTCCCTTTTCTCTTAATTTCTCCTTCACCCTCCCTCAACTTCTCCTCCACACTCTACTAACACCTCGATTCACCGTGTAACACCATAGATAATACATGTAACCTAATTGACTATTTTTGCTACAAAAAATAATAGTAACTGTGTAGACATAGCCAAGGTCAAGCAGCGATAAGCTGACGACGGCGAGCACCGCGTCATGGCGCAGCCGCACTCCTTTCTTTGCGTCTTGTCTTCTTGGTTCCTACTGTATTATCTGTCATTATCATTATCATTATCATTTAACACTTGCCATTTGCCATTTAACATCGTTTATTGTTTATTGTTTATTGCTATTGTTTATTGTTTACCATTGTTGATCTATTCTATTCACTCAATTAAATCACCACTACTCTCCACAATCGCAATCAGCACACAAATCAACCTCTCCACCTCACCAACTCACTCATCAACAAATAACTCACCATGGGCTTCTCCGACATCATGAAAGGCGGCTGGCACCCCGAAAACGGCGGTTCCAAGTCCTCGTCTTCGTCTTCTGGCGGCGGCGGAGGAGGCGCGTTTTCGGGAAGCAAGACCTTTTCTGGCTTTTCGAGTAAGTTTGGCGGTAAAAGCAACAACTCTGCAGACGCTGGCAGCACTCCCGGTATGTTCCTCTTTCTCCCTTTCAATACAGTATATAGTACAGTATATGCGAGTAGTCGTAAAGAAGGTACTAACGTAATAGTCGAATACCGACAAGCAACGACGCCAATCACGGCGCTGAAAGATCCAAGTTTATTCCCCCCGCCACCGCGGCACCGCGAATTCCATCCCGACGCTCCGCCGGCTGCTGTTTCTCCAGAGTATTCGTATTTGTATCAGCCGGCGTTGCAGAGACAGCAGCAGCAACAGCAACAGGATTGGAGAACGCAGTTTAGACCGGGTCCGGTGAATCCGAATCAGGCTCAGGCTGCGAACCCGGGCGAACAGTATCAGCAGCCTGGACAGCAGCAGTATCAGCAGCAGCAATACGGACAGCCTCAGCCACCACCAAATCAGTACGGACAACCTCCGAATCAGTACAATTATCAACAACCACCACAACAGCAGCCACCGCAGCAGCAGCCTCAACAATACGGCCAACCACCGGCTCAGAACGGCCAATATCCACCGCAACCGCAGCAGCCGCCTTCTGCCAGCCGTCCTGTTCCTGCTCCGCCTCCGCGTCCGTCGTTTCAACAACCTCCTGCGCCTTCCTATCAGCAGCAGCAGCAACCTCCTGCGCCTTCCTATCAGCAGCAGCAGCAACCTCCTGCGTCTGCGTATCAGCAACCATCTGCTACTCCTGCGCCGCCGTATTCGTCGCCGTATTCACCTGCTTCACCTGCTTCATCTGCTCCTGCACCTGCTCCGGCATTTCAATACCCACCTCGTCCGCAGCAGCCTCAGCAGCCTCAGCAACCATACTCTCCACCTGTGCCCCAACAACCATACACCCCACCCGCTCCGCAGCAGCAATTCTCCCCATCCGTACCGCAGCAGCAGCAATTCTCTCCTCAACCGCCTCCTCAACCGCAGCAACCGCAACAACCGCAACAACCGCAACAACCGCAACAACCGCAACAACCAGCATACAGAGGCCATGGATACTCGCAATCTGTATCTGAGCCACGGTCAAGTATGACATCTTCCCCACCACCTGTTGCGCAACCAACTCCTCAATATCCCAATTTCGCCGCTGAAATAAGTCGTGCTCGTGCGGGATTCACTTCGTCGCCTACGCAATCTCAACCTCAACCTCAACAACAGCAGCAACGAGTTCCATCAGGACATCGTCCGTCGCAGTCAATGTCTGTCGTGGGTAAAAAACCACCACCGCCACCGCCTAAAAAGAGCGCGAATTTACGGGGTCATCCGACGGGGAATACGCCGCCTCCGATGGCACAAATACATATGCAGCCTGCGCCGAATGACTTTGCTAATAACAACAATTACAATAACAATAATAATGTAAGAGGATATTATTGATACTGGCGTTATGAGCTTTGCTGGATATATAGGTATATATATGAAATGTATTGAGGGATAAGAAGAAAGGGCAAAGTTTGTAATGCTAGTTTGAATGAATGTTTTATTGATCTTTGTAGATTCGACCTTTTACATCTCAGCGAGCGTTTCCTGCGACTCAGTCTCCAAAGCCTGTGCAACCTATTCAAACAGTTCAGCCTGTTAAAGACGTGGAAGCAGCACCAGTGGTGCAATGGACACCACCGATTATTGATCTCGAATTAGAACGAGGCTGGTACGCAAATACAAACAACATGCAAGTCCCCGCGTACTTTCTCGGCAAACCATATAGTTTCAGCAGCGCGATCCGCGGCACCGAAGGCACTGTTATCGTAATCGTACGATCTACAAACGATCTCAGCCGGTCCAAGTTTAAAATCGTGTACGACACCGCGTCACCGGATAAAGTTACCGCTGAACGAATTGATTATCCACCGCCGATAACGCCTGATCCGCAAGATTTAGAAGCAGCTGCGAAATCTTTCGGCGCGCAGGTTGTAAAGTATTGTCAATCTAACGCGGGGAAAACAGTAGGAGATGGAGAATGTTGGACGCTTGCGAAATGTGCGTTGGATGCTGTTGGTGCGTTTGCGAGTACGGGGTTAATTCACGGTGTACGGGTTTTCTCTATAATTATAGAGAAATCGCGAGTTCTTGATGGCGACGCGGGGTTAGTTCGGCCGGGGGATATAGTTCAATTTACGACGGCGCGGTTTAAATCCACAAACGCGGATGGATCATGGAGTGAATCCACAGCCGGGATGCCTGATCACACGAGTATTATAACGCAGGTAACCCGCTCGACGCCGTCATTGCGTGTTTACGTACTTGAGCAAAACACAAACGGACAGAGATTCGTGAAGGAAGGGGAGTATAATTTTGGTACGTTGGTGGGTGGGAAAGTTGTTGTTTACCGGCCGTTTTGGAAGGAGTGGGCTGGAGAATTGGATACTTCGTGGCCGTGATCTTGACATGTTTATGTTTATGTTTATGTTTACTGTGAAGTGGAAGTTTGAAAATGAAAAGGACATCTATTTAATATAGCAGCGACGACCAAATTCATACCGTATATGAAATGGCCCTTTTTTTCTTTTTTATTTCTTTTTTTCTTTTACACAGTTGTAGCGTATGTCAGTCTTCAGTAGTAGCCTTTGCAGGGAGAAAAGCAGAGTATAGGCCTTTATAGAATAAGACCGCGTACACGACGAGAACAACCGCTGAGGTCGTGTTTAGGTATGATAGTAAAACAACGGAAAATGCCATTCCTGAGAGTATTTGCTTTGTGATTAACGACTGTGCCATTTTTGCTGTGTATTGTATTGTACTGTATCGTATATTGTGTTGTATTGTATGTATTGTAATGTAGAGGAGATGGGGAAAAGCGAAAAGACGGCGGAAGCCGCGCGGAGTTGATTTAAGCTTTAGAGTTCAAGGACAATGCGCAGATGAGCCCGCCACTACTCGGACATCTCCACAGCCGTGGCTTTTCTTCTCGCTGTATTATGTTATTGTGGTATTGTGGTGTTGCGGTATTGCGGTGCTCTAGTATGTGTTTAACGGGAAGGTGTAATTTGCTTCTAGAATGCGGATTGCGTAGGGATGGTAAGGTGTGGAGGTAAGCGCATGTTTTAAACTATTAGAGATCAATGAACAATGAACAATGAATAATCCGACGTTTGTTTATGATGTATAACAACTACAACACCAAAAGCTATAAAAGAAACATAATTACTATACACAAAAACATTTCAAATCAGAACAGTTTCTAAAAAAAAATTGTACAGAATATTGAACAGAGAAGAAGAAAAGAAAAAGAAAAAAAAATAGACAAAAACGGGCAAAAGCGAGCGAGGCGCACGTCAAATCCTCGGAGACCGGCGACACGCGAACACGTTCCTTAAACTCTACTTTTCTCTTCACTTTTTTTTTTTTTTTTTTTTGACTCGCTTAGTTGTTTTTACTGTTACTGTTACTGTTTCTGTCGCGCTGTATAAAACTGTGCTGCTTATCCTTATCATGACATCTCCTCGCTACGTATCGTCACTGTCACTGTCACTCGTTTGTACTTATTCTATACCCTGCTGTTTGTTCATTGTGAAGTAAAGATGTCACTTGAAGCAGAGAACGTCTACGCTGAAGACGTCCCGCTAATAGCCGACGTTGATAACCTCAACATTGACAAAGGTATTACTCTCGACCGTGACGCTGCCGCCGAGTTAATCGACACGCCAGACGACACCGAGTTTCTGGAATTTGCGCTAGAAGAAGAGAATAGTCGACATTCGTCCTCGGTTACGGTTGTGTTTATATCGCTTTATATTGGCGTTTTTCTTTCAGCGCTGGATGGAACTGTTGTGGCTACGTTACTTGCGCATATATCATCAGAATTCAAAGAATTCCGCGCCGTTAGTTGGATCGCGACAGCGTATTTAATAACCGTAGCTGCCTGTCAACCATTATACGGCAAACTATCCGACATTCTTGGACGGAAAAAGTTGCTGATTTTTAGTAACGCGTTGTTTGCTGTGGGGTGCTTTGTTTGTGGTGTTTCGGGGAATTTGTGGGTGTTGGTGTTTGGACGGATCGTTGCTGGTGTGGGTGGAGCTGGACTTACTTCGCTTTCGTCGATTACGTTGAACGATCTTGTTCCGTTACGGCAACGGTCTTTGTTACAAGGGATTGGGTCGGTGTTGTATAATGCGGGTGCGTCGCTAGGCGGTGTGTTTGGCGGGTTTATTACACAGTCTATTGGCTGGCGCTGGGCGTTTTTATTACAAGTTCCGTGTGTGCTAATCTCCGCTGTTGCGATTCAATACAATCTCAAAAGCAAACCAGCGCCAATTGAACATGATTCTCCCGACGAGACAAAGCATAAACTCGGCCGGATTGACTTTGCAGGTTCAATTACACTTGTTTCCGCGCTAGTGGCGTACTTGGTGGGTATGTCTATTGGCGGGAATTATGTACCCTGGGCGTCGTTCCCCGTCGCGTTGTCGTTTGTGTTGGGATCGGTGTCGTTGGCGGCGTTTGTGTATATCGAGTTGTATATTGCGCGCGAGCCGGTTATTCCGTTGCAGTTACTTAAAGACCGGTCGGTGTTTGGAGCGTCGTTTACGAATTGGTTGATTATGATGGTAAATTACGCACAGTTGTTTTACGTGCCGATATATTTCATTGCGATTAGAGGCATTTCACCTACGCAGGCCGGGTCGAATATGATTCCTAATTTCCTCGGAAGCGCAATTGGTGCGATTGTCTCGGGAACGGTTATGAGGACCACAGGACGGTACTGGTGGATGACGCTTGGAAGCGCGGTTGTGCTTGTGGTTGGGTCGGTGTTGTTGAATACGTTTGACTTGAGTACGCCGAAATGGGCGCAGATTTCGTATATTATGCTTGCTGGGTTGGGATTTGGCGGGCTGTTGAACTGTACGCTGATTGCGATGGTCGCTGCCGTGCCGCCAGAGATGCAGGCAGTCGTGACGGCGATCCAGTACGGTTTCCGCGGGACAGGTTCGACAGTCGGCGTAGCCATTGCTAGCGCGATCTTCCAAAACGTACTCGGCTCCAAACTCGACGCGTACATCACAGGTCCGGACAAAGCGGAGATAATATCGCGCGTTACAAACTCGGTTGAGGAGATTGAGTTGGTGCCCGGGGAGTATAAGGAGGACGTTGTGCAGGCGTATTTGGACGCGTTTCATGGGGTGTTTTATTTTGCGATTTTTTTGGCGGCGTTGGTGGTGGGCACATGCGCGATGATGCGGGAGTATGTTTTGCATCGGTCGTTTAGTCGGTGATTGATTACTATATTGTCATATACATCATTTATACATTTATACATTTATACATTTATACATTTATACATTTATACATTTATACATATTCTTATACAGTACAGTAGATAGGGCAGTAAACTCCCAACACCTGACCACTTAGTTCTCTCTCGTCTCCCACCGTAAGCAGGCGTATAGACACAATGCCGCCTCCACCGTACGTCCAGCCGCCGCCGTCGCCGGTGCGGTTTGTGCGTCGCCGGGCGCAGATGCACCGAGGCTTTTTGCGCGCGTCGCGTCGGCAGATGTGGTCTTATCCGTCGCTGGTCGGCCGGCGCGTGTTTTCGTCGTTCGAGAAGCCGCCGCCGTCGTCGTCGTCGTCGTCGTCGTCGCAGCAGCAGCAGCAGCAGCAGCAGTCGCGTCGGAGCAGGTTCAGATTCCGCTGGTGGCACGTTCCGGTCGCTGGCGGACTGACCGCTGTTGTTGTCCGCGCCGGCGAGCGGTATTATGGCCGCCGCCGGGGCCCCCTTCGCTCGGGCGAGGACGACGGCGACGACGAAGAGAAAGAGCGACGACCCGTGCGGCCGGTCTCGCCCTGGCAAGTCTACGTCTACTCCGCGATCCCGCTCAAGACGCTCTCTCGCCTCTGGGGCCGCTTCAACGCGATCGAGCTCCCCGTCTGGCTGCGCGCGCCGGGCTTCCGCTTCTACGCGTACGTCTTTGGCGTGAACCTCGACGAAGTGGCCGCGGACGACCTGCGCGTGTACCGCAACCTCGGCGAGTTCTTCTTCCGCGAGCTCAAGCCCGGTGCGCGGCCAATTGACCAGTCTGCGACCCTCGTCAGTCCCGCGGACGGCAAGGTGCTGCACTCGGGCGTCGTCGCGGGCCGCGAAGTCGAGCAGGTCAAGGGCATGACCTACTCCCTCGACGCCCTGCTCGGCGCCTCCGCCAACGCGTCCAAGGACTCACTTCCCGCCGCCTTCGACCGTGATCCCGAGCACTCCTCCGACACCGACTCGCTCTTCGCCGAAACCCACGGCATCCGCGGCATCCTCGACGAGCTCCTCGGCGGCGACTCCGACGACGACGGCGGCGGCGACGAAGTCATCCAGGAAGGCTCCAAGGCCGTCCCGCCCTCCGACCCCGCCGCCCACGCCCGCCACGCCCGCGTCGACAAAGAAATCGCCCGCCCGTCCCTGCCCGACCACGACATGTTCTTCTGCGTCATCTACCTCGCCCCCGGCGACTACCACCGCTTCCACGCGCCCGCCAGCTGGGTCGCCGAAACCCGCCGCCACTTCGTCGGCGAACTCTACTCCGTCGCGCCATACCTCCAGCACCGTCTCGCGGGCCTCTTTGTCCTCAACGAGCGCGTCGCCCTCCTCGGTCGTTGGCGCCACGGCTTCTTCTCCATGACCCCGGTCGGCGCTACAAACGTCGGCTCCATCAAAATCCACTTTGACAAGGACCTCAAAACAAACCTCCCGCACCACCGTCACCGCGGCTCTGATACCCCCGTCTGCTACGAGGCTACTTACGCAAATGCGTCAAAGTACCTCAAGGGATATCCGCTTGAAAAGGGACAGCAGATGGGCGGCTTTGAACTTGGTTCCACCGTCGTCCTTGTCTTTGAGGCGCCAAAGAAGTTCAAGTTTAATGTAAAGGCGGGACAGCATGTCAAGGTCGGTGAAAAGTTGGGTGATATCGTCAATTAGTCCTTTGTTCGTTTTGTTTTTGTTGTTTTTGTTGTTTTGTTGTTTTGATGTCGTAGTTGTTTGTACATAACTACCTAGAATTGATTACATACTACATATATACCACCTTATCTAAATTTAGTACGCTTCTATTTGCACTGTTCTCGTTTACTTCTACTACCAATGCATAAAATACATCAATGCTGCATTTCAGTAAGCAAACTCATACCTTTTTGTTCAACAATGGTCTGTGTTAATAATATATTATCTCGTGCACATTCAAACTATTTAACAAATGCCATCTCCAAATCCGACTAAACTATTTAACAAGTGCCATCTTTAAATCCAACCAAAGCTCTCGTGACATTGTTTCTTATTTATTCTCTGCTCTTTTTATTTATTTTTTTTTTCGAAAGTGCACGCGTCACTAACGTACTTTATCGATTTCCTTAAACAGCAATCACTTAATCTATTTTTTCCTACAACATTTCCAATTGATTAAGTATCACCAGAAATTAAAAACATAGGCTAGTCTGTCTGTATTATTTGCACACGTGGACTGATAGTTTCCTGCTTGTCTGTACATACCACATCGTCTTAGAGCTGATAATCCCCTCTCTTTGTATATTCAAACCTCATACTGCCTGAAAATATTACCTTGTCATTCAACTTAACTTAGAGTATACCAAGAGCAAGTATGCATCATACTTGCTTTTGTGTTTCTCTCTACATTCCAGCTCTTATGCTGCTTCAAAATCTTCCAAAGTAAGGCTGAATTTACTTGCATATGTCTCAATGTACCCTTCAACGACTTATAAATCGTAGTAAAAAAACAGAAAATCGTTAAATTTTATTATGAAATACAGTAAGTTTTACAATGTTTCTTGCTTGGAAGCCAGTTATTTGCATATTGTTAGGCATTCATGACTGCTATGGCTCAAATTCTAGCCAGCAAACAGGTAAAAAAGTTCTCACACCCACATCAAAGCTTCTAGATAGCATAAACTTAATTCCGTAAACAGTCCATGTATTAAAAAAATTGACCATGCTAAATTTAAGTATACTGGTGAGTCAGTTACTCTTGAAGCACAGTATTTACCAAATGAGAAAAAAGTCTCTCCACGAATCCCGTACTAGAAGATAGATCATTTTGTCAACACCAGCATTTTTCTACAAAAAGAGCGCATGACTACTAAACTTATGCGTAGTGAAAATTTATTTATATTTTGCTAGATTAAATCTGTTTTGTGCCTTTTCCGGTAGACTTAACTTGGCTTTGTGGCCAGTCATTTGGTAAATCCTCAAAAAAGCGTCGCTGTCAGCCGTGTAGCTCGTTTTTTTGAACATGTTGCATACTAAAAGAAAAGCCTAAACTGGCAGAACAAGGGTTTTGCTGTACATTTGTGTTGACATTACAGTTGTAGAAGATAGTATGACATTACGCGTTATCATGTGTGCAGGGTAATCTTAGTAGGGCTTTAGGGATATTCTCAGGGTTATATTAGG
>JAJLXV010000175.1:0-32201 GCA_030571435.1 Myxozyma mucilagina | reverse complement strand
ACGCCATAGGAAAAGTTTAAGGTTAACGCAATTTACTACGAGCTCACCACACAGCTGGAACCTTTTTTATACTGATATCGCTAAAAAATTTTATCGATTTTATCCGTTTAGCAGTTATGATATCGCTGAATTTTATCGTTTTAAGCATGTCTGCTTACATATTATAACTAAAATTCGTAATGCCTGTAAAATCAATCCATATATTAGTAAATGACAGACAGGATTGGAGCAGTTAAAGTCTCAAACAGTCAAAAAGGAGGGGGCGTATTTTAAAGAGCACAGCCGTCTTAGATAGAAACAATTGGTGCTGTAGATTTGTTCCCTTACCGAAGTATTGATTGTAATGTGTTTTAAATCCTAACTTTAAGGTATACATACTCTTCAAGTACTATAGAGTTTGCCACTAATGATTCAATTCTGCATCTGTTTTGCTTTTGCATTGTTTTTCGTTAAATGACGAAAAATCCAAGTGATCTTTGAATAATCGAAGTGAAGATATTAAGCAATATTAAAAGCTCTATCAAGAAATAAATACCTCACTTAAACAAAACGTGATGCTTGTCAATTGAAGAAACACGCATGATTTCGACGGCATCTATTCAATGTTTAAAAGCTGTAATGTCTGAAAACCGAAAGCCACCGAAATCAGATAAAGCATCCCCCCCCTTCGCATGATGTGTAATTGTGTTCAAATCCAGAAAACTTTTTTAGTTTTTCACAGATGCTTCAATACATGACATTTTTTGTCTTATTTTAGCTCAGATAGAAAATATGGTGCAAGGAAGACAGCAAAGAAGACGACTATATAGCAAGCGCACTAACGGGCAAGGTAAGCAAATATTGTAGCAGAAAAAGAATCAGATGAAACCAATGTCTCAAATGCCGACGGTCCTATAGTTCTTGGAAAAAACACCAGCCTGCTGACAACTTTGTCGGAAATTCAGCAACGCACAACGAAGTATTATAACCTGTCCATAAATTAGGAATTCTGTTTGGGAGAATTCTACAACGAGTGAACGTCCCCAAATTTATCACGTGCGTAGCGAAACACCATGCGGCGCGTGCGGCTCCCCATCTTGAAATGAGTTTCTGAAAGAGAACACGTCCATTGACTACTTCAAAGCCTTCTCAAGTTTGAAAAATTTAGTTTACGCTTTAAAGTGTAAACGAGTTCAATTTGGCTTTGATGGAAAGTTTCGAGCCGGCGGATGATGGAATCAAGGGAAAAGTGCGGACATTTGACGCTTTTCGTAAGTATCTAACTATAGTAACAAAAACTCAGGAGAATAAGGGATTAATGGCTTTCATCTAGCAAAAGTAGCACCTACATACACCACAAAATCCTCACAAGGCGGTCTCGCTACTATTTTTATTAGTATATTTTGTCTATATTTAATATGGGGAGAGCTTGGCAGCTACTTCACAGGAGTCGAGGAACAGCAGTTTTCAGTGGACGATAAAGTAGGATGGGACATGCAAATAAATTTCGATATCACAGTTGCAATGCCGTGTAATACGTTACATGTGAACGTACAAGATGCAGCTGGTGATAGATTACTTGCTGCCGAATTAGTGAAAATGGAACCAACAGGATTTGATCTATCAAAAACTCATGAACTCACAATCGAATCTAGATCAGATTCTCAAAACGACGATAATTTACAATCTGTATTTAAACGCGCAAAAGCAACAAAAACATTTGCAAGAACAAAAAAAATTCATCGAGGAAGTGCACCAGCATGTCGCGTGTATGGTTCAATTGACGTTACTAAAGTTCGAGGCGATTTTCATATCACCGGAAAGAATTTCGCGTACGCAGATCGCGATAGAGCTTTGTTGACGCAAGATGGTTTGAATTTTTCTCATGTGATTGATGAATTTTCTTTTGGAGAGTATTATCCAAAACTCGAAAATCCATTAGACGGTGTCGCGGCGCTTATTGATACACGTACGTAAATCTTCTGATATTTGCGTATTTCATAAATACTAACCTATTCTATAGACATGTTCCGTTATCAGTATTATATTTCTGTGGTACCAACTACATACGTCTCTTACGGTGGTCGCAAAGTCATCCACACAAACCAATACGCAGTCACAGAGCAACCATTTACCAAAGTAAACCCCGTTCAGCCACCTGGAATCTTTATCAAATACGATATCGAACCTATTGGACTAGAAATCAAAGAACAGCGAGTCCCGTTCTTACAGTTTGTTTTTAGATTGATCAACGTACTTGGCGGGGTGGTATTTTGCACAGGTTATTTGTATAGAATATTTGATGGTCTGTACGATAAATATTGGACCAAAAAAGGAAAACCGACTTCCCAAGAGTCACAGGGTTTATTGGATAAAGGAAAAAAACGTGACGAGTAATACTACTATGCATACAGAAGCAAGCGACTAAGAATCTAAGCACTGTATTGATAAATGAATGAAAGAAATGAAAAAAAGCAATGATCTATAGGGATTAGCTATTGAAGATACTGTATTATGATGATTTTGCTGGTTTTAGTTAATCCCAGACATTTCTTTCATGACTATTTTGACCGTTTTCTTGTACTCGGACTGAGCTAAACAATTACAGCACGAGTGATTCTCAGAACTGTCGAAGCAGTCATGATAGCAAATACCTGGAAATTATCACAAAAAGTAGCTGCAAAGAATTTAAAAACGATGACGGTTTGGTAGTTATCCTTTCATTTCTTCTTTTACAAATTCCCGCTCACAAGGATTCCTTGCTGGAAAAGGAATCTCATTCTAAAGAGAATATAAAACATAAGCTGAGAAAATAGCGAGTACCCTCCCTGTAAGAATGAAAAACATAGCAGATGGCAAGAGAACAAAACGAAAAGTCAGTACACAAATATAGATAGCAAAGATCTCAATGAAAATAAAAGTAGAAATGCATAGAACTGAAGAAGGCCAGCCGTCTCTTCCAATGAAATTCGAAAACCACCTGATCGACCCCCTTATATCCTCAATATTATGTCCTGATCTACCATTGCGCTCCTCTGCTTCTGTTTACCTCCAGTCGTATCTTCTTCGTGAATCTCGCTCAACCATTTCTATTTTTGTAGCATTTTAACTGCATAATAGAATATTTGTTTTGTTTTGTTTTGTTTTGTTTTGTTTTGTTTTGTTTTGTTGTTTATAGCAGAGGTTTGACGCAACCGAGAATAGAAATATAGACAATTGGCTCTCTCTCACTATTTCATTCTTTCAATTCAAACGTGGCTGACAACGTCTAGATTAATGTTACACTTTGAATAATAGAGGAAATTTTCTCTTCTGTTAGAATTATAATGCACACCAACAACTTCACAATAATTGGCGAGTGTACGTTAATGGGGATTATGTCAATAAGGGCCAGTACGGTTTCGTCAATAAGTTTTTCTTTATAATTGAATAAATTAGTTTTGTTTATGGAATTAGTCGTACTAGCTTTAAACGAGGCGTACCTTATTAAAATTAGGCATTTTGAAAAGTTTACATGCTCAAAATAATCCAACGTGAGTGTAGGGTGAGCGTCGCATGTCAGTGAGCGTCGCACTTCCCAACGGTATTGTAACAGAGATTTTTATTTTCCACACCATAAACTCTTTAATATATAAAAGGTATACTACGGTCCAATAAATCTGACTATATTTTAGACCTTACTTAGGCGCTAATAATATTTCTAGGGTTGTCACATCTGCGGCAGCGCCTTGAACCTGCCTGACCACGTCCTGATGAACCATTATCCCGTCAATTTTCAAAATGTTTCGTTCCGACTCCCTTTTTTTCTTTGATCATATTTACTCTGTCTTGTTTATTTAGTGTTTTTTATGCTGTAGGCGTCCTGTTTTACTAGTACGGCGCTTGCTGGCAGCCTGATGGTCCTTTTAAACGAACCTTTAAGATAAATGCTAGATGAGTTGCTTTTGTCAATTGATCCACTACATCATCAACTTTATACATTAATGCTGGAGATTAATTTAAAAGATTAGGAGCACAAGAATTAATTAATTTTGACTGTTGATCTATCCTCTTTTGGTTTCTGAAGCGTCTTTGTAGTCTATGTCTTCATCTAGTATACTGTACTCAGTTTTTGCCCGCAAAACCAGGTCACACCGTTCAGAGATAAGTCTACAATACTTACATCCAGTTTCTTTGGTAATTCTACTTATAATTCGTTTGAATTTGGAGCTCTTGATGTCGGGCAACAAACTCAGTTGACCATCTACTGGCAACAGCGGGCGGGCTGTATGTTTGAAGTATCCCGTCCATCTTACAGTTTATATAATCCAATCTAAGTGGTAAAAATTTTTAATCTGAGTTATATATATGCCAGACAAATAAATATCATGTTTAAATTGAGAGATTATTTGACTTGGGCACAGTTTCACTTTGCGAGAGGATGCCGGCACGTCGTCGGCGAACTGTATGTTCAGATGCTTCATATTTCTTCACAGCTCCTTCAAATACTTATTTACGGGTCTTTATGCGTAGCTTCAAATGCCATAGTCACATTGTTATTAAACATTTTTAGTGAGGAGACCATTTGTTGTGTACTTTGGGTCTGCAAGTTGATGTTTCTTCTTATACATGGAAATAGGGTTTTATTGGTTACTTCAGCCACAAAGTTGCACGTTGTTACGTCGCGCCATCTTAAAAACTGCAAGCCGCAAAGTAGCAAATACTAAGGCCGCTAGATACAATTTGTGGATCCCCTAGCTAAATTTGTTGTAAATTTTGTGATATTTGCAGCAACTATCGACTATTGTTACTGATGAAGAGAGAGCCGTTATTGATGCCTATCCAATTGGGCCTGCTTTCTTGGATTCTCTACGTGCTGATGTTGTTTAAAAATTCCATCAAGCCAGAATTCCATATTCACCTGATTCATTTGATCGATATGAAACAAATGGTATGAGTATTGTTTTCGATTCTTATTTATTGACTCAAGTATAGGTTTGAAACCATGCCTGAAGAGATTCTCCATGGAAGTCCTAATAAAAATCGGCTTTTGTTTAACTGCCTGCGAACTACCTTCTAGAAGTGGAAGAACGATTATATTTGATGATATTTGGGCACTCTCAAAGAGACTAGAAGATGATAGCTTTGAACCTGCGTTGCTACCTTTGATGGAGACTGTGCCGCATGTTACACAGAGAATTACCCCTGGGCACAAGTTTTTGTCTTTGGCAAGCTTATAAGCGTTAAAAATCTGATGCAGTCTCAGAGACATTTGTTCAGCTTTGCGGATATGCAAAAGAGATATTTATATTTTAACCAAATAGGCGCTTCGAACTGGGCTTCACAGTCTGTGCATCAGTATTGAGAGTATTTGAATTTGATAGACTAGGGGTGATTGCCCTCAAAGCATTCTATGTCAACAGTGAAGAGGGTGCAAAAATGCTTGTCCAAACTATCGTCGGGGTTCTTACCATGAGCAATCAGCAACTCGGATTTGGTCAAACTGTGTATGAGGAGTCTGGCAAACTGTATGTGAAGCTTGGCAGCAATGAGAGAGTTCATGTCAAGCATCAACCATTAAGGCCTGCACAATCAATTGTTGGCCGTGGAACAGTGTGTTGGAGAGGGTATGATATCAATAACCCAATAGTGATCAAGGACTCATTGGCAATTGCCTGACTGTATAGAGGAAGGTCTGCTACTGAAGAAAGCAAATGACAAAAATGTCAGAAATGTGGCTCATTGCCGCGTTTATTTTACTGTCCGCATTGATAACCATGATGATGATATCGAAACAGGTGTATGAAAGGGCTTATACCTCAAAAATAATGAAGTCCGCAAGATACTAATCAAGCAACCAGGACAGTCATGAATTGATAATATGGCAAATGAATCATCAACAACTATCAGTGACAATCCCCCAAGAGAGAAACGAGTTCATTTATCAACTTCAATCCAACCAAACAGAGTACATAGACGAGTCGTTTTGTCTGATTATGGGGAGCCTATATATAAGGCAACAACTCTTGATTCATTACTTCTAGCTTTGGAAAACTGTATAATTGGATATTGGGACTTGTACAAAGCTGACATTCTTCATAGAGACGTTTCTCTCCAAAATCTTATGATTAATGAAACGTGGATAGAGAGCACCCTCTTATCGATTTTGATTTAGCTCTGTCACTGTGGAGAGGTGGTGACTCAGTTGTCCAAGCACCATTGAAACTTACAGGCACAAAACCCTTTATTGCGATTGAAATATT
This sequence comes from Myxozyma mucilagina, assembly GCA_030571435.1. NCBI lineage: Eukaryota > Fungi > Ascomycota > Lipomycetes > Lipomycetales > Lipomycetaceae > Myxozyma > Myxozyma mucilagina. The sequence goes on along the minus strand of JAJLXV010000175.1, from coordinate 25,980 downwards.
GCGTGGGAAAGAACGTGGTTTTAGACATGATTTTGAATCATTTTTTGGGTTCTTTTCTGGGTCTGCTGCCATTACATTGAGAATGGGCTCCCTCGAAAGGACAGATCCTATGATTTTTGGAACTCTATAGATATCATTGGTTTATTGAAAGCGAAGATGAAGTTGATCTCATCTGATGATATGTTTCTTTCTGCTGCTGAAAAGAACTTTACTCCATATTATAAGCCACTGAAGAACAATGTCAATGAGCTGAGAAAAGTCATTTTCCCTCTTGGTCTAGTACGAACAAATGATGATGAAAGCGTGTATGACCAGATGATAGACTGTCTAAAAATGGCACGGGAAATGTTGGAGGAAACGACAGGAACCAAAAGTGAAACAGCATTTCTCGACTCGTTCACATGATGAATTAGAATATGGAGTGAAATTCTTTTTAGTTGCTAATGATGGAATGTATAAAAGTGAAACTTCACATCAGCTAGGCTAACAAATATGCAGTGTATATTTATAAATATTGTATTAGTTGCTCTTTAAAGCCACTTTGCTACTTGCTTCGATGTTGTTTACAAGTATGTGACTTACTTCTCGAAGGAAATGAAACTAGATTATTCTTAAAACGAATGATAAATTACAAACAACCATTATGAAAAAGAAAGTATTTCAGTTATTCGCACAAGCATAAAACAAAACAACAAAATAATCAAACGCCATCAATATAAAAACCAATATCTTATATTAAGATACACATAAATGCTTATAAATTTTTTTTTCAAAAGAACCATAGATAAAAATGATCATAAACATAGTTGAAATTAATGCTGCGACCACTCAATTGAATCTAAATCAATTCCTTCTTGAACCATCTCCCACAAAGGAGACAACTCTCTTAAAAAGGTAACACGCTCCTTGACAGCATTCAAAACGTAATCAATCTCTTCGACAGTAGTGAATCGACCAATTCCAAATCGAATACTAGAGTGTGCAAGCGCATCGTCTGCTCCAAGAGCTCGCAAGACGTATGATGGCTCAAGAGAGGCAGATGTGCATGCAGATCCAGAAGAGAGCGCGATATCTTTAAGCGCCATCAAAAGCGATTCACCTTCGACGTATGCAAAAGAAATATTGACACAACCAGGGTAATGTCTAGTAGCATCACCATTTCTGATCGTATGATCTAAAGCAAGTAAACCGTCTGAAAGGCGCTTGGAAAGTGTGGAAATATGCTTGCTGTCATAATCCATCTCTTCCTTGGCGATACGACAAGCCTCACCAAAACCAGCAATCAAAGGAGCAGCCAATGTTCCGGATCTTAATCCACGTTCTTGCCCACCACCGGTGATGATAGGATCAAGACGAACACGAGGACGACGACGAACGTAGCAAGCACCAATACCCTTTGGTCCGTAAATCTTGTGACCAGAAATCGACATAAGATCAATGTTTGATTTGTTGACATCAATAGGGATCTTTCCAACAGCTTGTGCGGCATCAGTGTGGAAGAAAACCTTGTTCTGACGGCAAATCTGACCAATTTCATCAATAGGCTGGATAACACCAATTTCGTTGTTCACAGTCATGATCGAAACTAAAGACGTATCGGGTCGAATTTCAGATTTCAATTCCTCTAAATCGATGAGACCATTAGACTGCACAGGCAAATACGTAACTTCGAATCCTTCATCTTGCAAGTGACGGCACGAATCTAAAACACATTTATGCTCAGTCTGTGAAGTGATAATATGTCTCTTTTTGTTTTTGTAAAACCGAGCAACTCCCTTAACACTCATATTGTTGGATTCAGTTGCACCGGAAGTGAAAATAATTTCTTTCGGGTCAGCACCGACGAGCTTAGCGACATGCTCTCGGGCTTCTTCAACAGCGGTATCAGTTTCCCAGCCATACGCGTCTATCGCAATTAGCACATGAAATTAAAACATAAGACACAATTCAATGAAAACTTACGAGTCCGCGAGTGAGGGTTTCCGTACAGACCGGTGTAGAAACGTAACATGACATCTAAAACTCGGGGATCAAGAGGCGTAGTAGCCTGCATATCGAGGTAAATAGGACGCTTTTCCGAGTCCATGATCTCTGCATTTTGCAGAATTTCTATTCGACAATCAGACTCAAATCCATAGAGCCACAAATCAATTGTAAATTTCCTAAAGGGTTCAACTCACCAGCAGTAGAATCGGTCATCGCAGCACTAAATCCCGGCGGTGGCGGAGGTGCCGAAGTATGCGATGTGAGAGGCGCGTCCGTAGCGACAGCTTTTCTGCTCTTGCTTTCACTGACATAAGTAGCCCGTTGTTGTTGTTGTTGCTGCTTGATTCCGGAGAATAGTGGTCGGAGAGCTCTTTGGGCGGCAAATGACGGGGAAGATGGGGAAGAAGCGGAAGCCCGCAAACCGGCTTTTGCCAGATGTCGAATTGAAGAAACCTGCATTTTTTTCTGTGATTCCTCTCAAATAGTACAAATTTCTGTTAATTGCACGTTTTGTGAATAAAAAAGTGCAAAGAAAAAAAAGATAAATGGAAAAGGAAAAGGAAAAAAAGCCGAAATTACAAATGTCGCTGCTGACAAAATGAAAGTTCAGAGCCTTTTTCTAATAAACTATCACGGGGTGGGCGGGCGGCAAAAAACCTGAACTATATGCACCTGTTGCTTTGACTAATATGCCTGATGACATACATCGGAGTTAAATACGGGCTTACTCGATCTAGTTTAAAGTCCGAGACTCGGCAGTTGGGTGTGTTCTTCCTCTATACTTGACCGGGTTCACGGGGCAAATAGAAGTGTATTGTCGGAATAAGTTTTTTGTTCATATCCGAGACTCGCTCCGAGACTCGCTCGGACTAGACTGGGCTTTATTGTGTTGTGCGGAGAAGGCAAAGTGCAGTTGGACCCATTTGTCGTCCATTTTCCGGGTTGCCCCTGATTCACCTTAAATCCTACAAGCCCATGCAAATGCAATCGTTATCAGATGGTAGCACAGCGGAAAAGAAATATATTTGCAATTTACCTTTATCTCTCCCTTACAAACAACCTAAGTCGTCTAGTAAAATGCCATATTAAATCAAATCAAACAAACCAAAGCAAAAACCCAGCAAAAACTCCAGCGACCACCACACTTTCCTTCTTCGCTCCTACTTTCCCAGCAGCAGAATCTCCATTCGTCGTAGTCTGCAACGCATACGAAGCAGTACTAGTACTACTGCTAGTACTCCTCGCTGTCGACGTGCTGCTTACGTGGTTGTATATCACTGTCGTTTGAGTTACAGTGGATATAGGTACCCCGTTTGACTGAATGACCGAAACAAGCGTGCTAGTTGACATTGGTGTAGATGTTGACGATTCTTCAGTTGAAGTTATCGTGTCATTAACGGCTCTCCGCACATATGAAGCCTTTGCAGCACGTTTATATTTATTGATCAACTCTGCCGCTGCTCGTTCACGAACTTGCGCATCTAATGAATCCAAATACGATTGCATTTCCTTGGATTGTTTAGTCGGGTTATCAGTAAACCATGACACAACTGATTTAAGCCTTGTTGATTTCGCAAGTGAACTGTGCGAAGTCCATCGTGCATCAGCAGGTTTCACTATATTCTTCTCTGATTTGATGGGTTTCAAACTCTCAGTACTATCTGTAGAGCTTTGAGGAACTGCTTTCTCAGAATTGACTTGTAGCGGAGAGTCTAGTAAATGTGAATCGTCCACTTGATGCCGAACATCTACTTCAGCTCTGACAATCCCTATTAACAACGCAACAATCAATTCTGAAACAACAAAGATCCGTAACAGCAACATTCACCTTCCTCAACCAAACCAACAAATGTAAACCAATCAATGCAAACAAAATAAAAAAAGAAATCAACACGTAACACAAAAACAATAGAAAGAGAAAGTAAACAAAGAAATGCAAAAACTCGCAAAGTCCGGTCTACCAACGGAATGTTGCATGTTGCCTTGCTAACCTTATTGTTTTATAAACAACCTGTCAGTGACGTGTTGCGCCGCCGAGCTAAAATCTATTTTTGTACATTATACTCACTTGTCTGATACTAAAGAGAGAATATAAGAGCTTTCTTTATTTCGCACGTTAAATTACTTATAACTAAGCGCTTATTGTGTTTAGTGTACTGTTCTCCCTTTGAGTTGTTGGATTGGGTCTTGGAAGGCTAGACAGCTACTTATTGCTACAACTCACAGACCTTACTTATAGAGTCCAGTCCGAACATAACAAGCAATATATAAATTAAGCAACTTGCATTAAACAAAAACAGAAACTATGCATCTTTAAAAAAAAAACAGAAAAATATCAGCAGGTTCGAGAAACCGGAAATTAATGATAACTCAATAAATTAAATTCGAACACCCCTTTATAACAACATCAAAAACATAAAAGTACAACTTCCTTCTATTCGATCTTTCCTATCATTGTCTCAGCTTACTCTAGTGATTATATGACCAAAATAGATTATTGATCCAGCTGAACGTAGTTTCCTGGGAAGACTCCCTGTATTCCGTTCAGTTTACCGGTCCACCAACCCTACATCGCGTTAGCAGTCAATTTCTTATAATGTAGTAATAGTAGACTTACGTTGGGATCCGCTGTTCTTTGTACAATTTCAATCTTATCACCGGCATTGAATGTCAAGTCACCTTCCGCCTGCGCTGCATATGCATAAAGAGCAGTGCAGTATTCGACTCCAGGAGCACTCAAACCAGCAGGCTTACCAGGTGGTGCAGGAGGTGCCGCCTTTTCCACTGGGTATCCAGCATACTGCTGTCCTGGAGGCTGTTGGTATCCTGGTAGACTACCGGTGGCGGTAGGCTGAGCATATCCCGGCTGTTGCCCATAAGCTGCTGCTTGAGGCTGAGGGCTGTAAGATACAGGACTAACAGAACCGTATCCCGGTGTACCATATGGCTGCTGACCATATTCTGACACTGGCGAAGGAGAATATTCAGATCCGGGTTGCTGTGCGTACTCGCCATATCCATATGGTGGCGGTGCCGCTGTTTCATCTGTAAATCCGTTACCGACAGGAGGAGCGCCGGGAGCGCCGGGGGCACCAGGTGCGCCTGGCTTATTGAAACCAGGCCGATTTCGGAATTTAGAGTCTGCAAGCTTCTTTTTGGATCGGTTGAGGTTGAAGTGAGTTATGGGAATAGCTTCAGCAATTTCCTGTATGTTTCCTCGCTTGGCCGCAAAAGCGGTCTCGATATCGACTGTCGAGTCCATGTTGAAGTATGCAATGTTGTTAGCGTTCATACGCTCATATAAAGTGTAGAAAATGTTCAACTGCATGTAGTAAAAGGACTGGAACAATGGCTTAATGAAGTCAGTTTCGAGCTGAAACAGCTTTGGTAAATCCTCTTTCAGTAAGTCATTGTAGTAGTTATATTCTTGAGCAGCCAATTCGTAGTCATTCTCGTATTTGTACATTTGCTTCTCATCTCTGAGCGATCGCTCTTTTTTGTCTTGAAGTTTCTTCAACGAGCTGTGGTGTCGATCAAGATCAAGCTGTTTGTGTGAACGCTTGACAATTAGTTTTCGAATATGCTTGATAATCTCGAGCATTTCCTCGGCAGGTTTGACGATTCGGGTATCAAGCATCTCAAGTTCCGGCTGAAGGTCGACTTGCAACTCCATGACGATAGTGCGGTACTGCTCGCACGCAGCAATACCATCCGGATTTCCTTCAGGAATTGCGGCATTGGGGTCAGATGCACGACCACTGATTGGCTTGTAGATTTCTTCGATTGCTTTTGAGAACTCGATTTGATGCGTCAACATAGCTGTAGAGAGGCGGTTAGCGTACGAGCGTCATGAAGGTCGTCTGACCTGAAGTTTAGGCACGAAATCATACAGTTGATTGCAGCAAAATACTTTGCAGATTCATCGTGGAGCTTCTTTGTTTCGTTTTCCAGCTCTTTGAATCGTCGTTCGGCATCGATGAATACGGCGTCTTTGGTTTGCTCGCCCTGAAACAGCTGTTAGCACCGGGATCATCGCATACAAATCAGCGCTCTCCGCTTTCGAGAGATTTGCACCGCAAAAGCTGATACAGTAACCGCCGTACAGCAATTAAAATATCAATTAAAAAAACAAAATACGTACGATATTCATCTTCTGCCGCAAGTTTTGCGGGGCCTGAAAGAAATGACGAGGTCAGCCATCGCGAGACTCAAAACTGGCTCCAGAGATCCCCAAAACGCGACAATACTCACACGAGCCACCGACTTCTGGATGCCCTTCCACGACATTTGCACGGCAGATGCTAATTACGACCAAAAACAATAAATTGAAGAAAGATTAAAAGAGACAAAGAGAGCGACAAGGCACAGAGTCCGCGACCGAGAACGCTGGAAAATGACACGCAGAATACCAAGAACGCTCGCTCAACCCGCAGCGTTGCCGTCGTCACCGGAGCCTGCTTTTCTGCCGGGACCTGTGGCGCGGCTTATCCTGCTGCGCCGCGTACACAGCCACTGCCTACGTCATTTACCCCTCACGCGCGAACAATCGCACAAGGACAAAATCAGACAAGTCAGGACAAGGACAAGGACAAGGAACAAGGCCCTGTTGTTTTCGTCAGTTTCTTTTCTACCTTTTCGCCCGTGACTTTTTAACTAGCAGCTATCGTACATTTCTCTAAACGACTCTCTCAACGACTAACAACTAAATATCCAAAACAAGGGCTAAATCAGCACAAATACCACAATAAACCATCAAAAGTATTGCACAAGAAACAAAAATACAACAAACAATAAACAATAAACAGAAAACAAAAAAGAAAACATATAAACAAATAAACAACAAATAACAAAAAAAGGCGAATTAAGATGACTATTCGAGACACTAAACTAGATAAACAAAACTCACTCCTGAGGCGTCTCCCGACCCTAGCTCAAGCAAACTCGTAACTGTAAGCACACAAAACCACAAAATAACGTACACTCTCACCATCACCCAGCCCAGAAAACAAAAACAAAACCAGCTCTTCAAATGCCCATCAATGCCCGTTGTTGGGACCGCTACTGCGCGTAAAGAATCAGCTTGGCCCCGCCGTCCAACGCATCCCTCAAACTGACGTCGTCATGCATCTGGTGCATAGCCCCCTTCTCGTCCATAAAGTACAATAGTAAATTAGATGAGCCCAATCTTTCCTGGATCTTGTTCTCCAGCTGCTGGTAGCTGATCTCGGCCGGTACTCGAATCGCAATCAGGTCGTTTTGATACGAAACTTTAACTTTGATGAAATTACCGTTCTGTCGCGATCCAACGGTCGTCGACATATCGCTCATCGTACTCATATTTCGTTCCATCTCCACATCGCGCGCTCCAGCGATACTATTTGACGCACTATGCCCGTACCCTTCGTGTCCAGTCGCACTACTTGTTGGCGATAACGAATAACTTGTTTGCCCAACAGTGCTCTGCGTTGACGGACTACCCGGGCGCATCCGATCTATCGACGCTTGATGCATATGATGTGACGCTGTGTTTGGCGGTATTTGGTCTTGTACTGTAGTAGATGAATTTGCGGTGCTTGTCCGCATGCTTTGCGTGACAGTCTGTCGTATTTGGTCGTACTGTTGTGATTGACATTCTGGTGGATGTAAACTTGACGCAGGTCTGGTAGATTCCACGTCTCCTTCCCTTATAGCAAACAGACCCTTGACTAGAGGACTCCTTGATATGTAAGGTGGCAAACTAACTAGTTTTCGCACATATTCATCTAAATTCACCCTTCTCTGACTAGATATTGAATCATTAACATATGTAACTGGTCCAGGAATGTATGGCAATATCCGTTGTCGTCCTGTTCGCCCAGCCTCATCTGGAAATTCATCTAACAGTCTAATTTGAAAATCGTAAAAATCTTCGTAATATCGACACAGATTCCTAAAAGTTCCATCTTCCATCTCTGCAATCAGCAAGTACCAGTATCTTCCATTATCAAACGAAAACTGATCAACCGAAGCATTCACTATCACAGACTCATATGAAACCTCAGACGCAGACTGTGAAAGCCGATCGCTATACGCCCCACTCTGACGCGATAAATATGACCGTGAACCTGAAGTTTGCCGTAACTGTGCAGATCCTTGTGAAAGTGTAGTCTGTGAGTTTTGTGAAATTGACATTTGTTGCAGTCGGCCATATGGTACTCCAGATTCGTCTTCAAATTTACCCAGCGGTATACTACTTGCTTTATACTCTGCTGTCCGTTTTTTCCACTCTTCCACTTTCGGTACTCCTGCACGTAAAATAGCTTCTGCCACATTCTCAATCGGTCGACCAGTAGCCATATCTCGTATCTCCACAAACGAAATCGGAATCAACCCAGGACCACCAAGACGTCCGATCGGTTTGGCAACAAACCATTCATGATTTGACTGTGCTACTATTATCACAGCATCACCTTCGATAGCTTGTAACTCATCAGGTCGTTCTGCAGAAAAGTTATACTGCACAACTCCATACAGCGGCTGATAATGTCTTCTTCCCGAAGAAGTAGATGAAGCCGATGACATCATATCCGATTCACGTTTTCCAACCGGACTCATAATCCCAGGCTGCGTAGCTGACGAAGATTCCGAAAACCCAGAAGCTGTTCTAAAATCGCGTAAACTGCTATCTGAACTCTCGCGAACGTTTCTTCCTAAAACTTCAAAATGTGACACTGGAACTAATCCTCGAGAGTTGGTCGCTGGATTACTCGCTTCGTACCATTCTGGATCATTTTCACTTCCTACTACATGGAAAAAATCTCCTTTGTGAAATGTGAGTTCACCTGGATTTGTACTGCTGTAATCACGTATAGCGCGAATAACCTAAATAACAATTAGTCAAATCAAGATTTCTGGCTTATTTACGTCATTGCGTCATTGATCAGATAGAACCCAAGTGCTTCCCAGTATTTTTCAAAATTCCGATCCCTCTCAAACACAATAACTGCAAATGTAGAATCAAACAAACCTTTTTTGGTGGTAATATCGCAGCAGCTGGTGTAGGTTTAGCGTTTGAATGTCTCGAGGTCGTTGACACGTGAGGACTAGCCTTTTCACCTTTTAGTGACCGTCGTAATCCCTAAATTGCCAACATTAGCAATCGCAATCTTTTTTAGTAGATTTGACGCGTCGTTTGTCAACCTGAGGCAGATTCTGGAAGAGCAGGGGTTACTCGCGCTTTGCACATTCTTCACTCTCGTGCCCATCTCAACAGCACCAACCTCCTGCCGATAATGAAAAACAGAACAAACAAAACAGCATACCTTTATCATATTAAGAGATACGCTCCCGAAGATAGTACTATTCAAAAAATCAAGCTGTTTGTGGTAAGTTCTGAACAGAGAGACTCAAATCAGTAATTACTTTGGAACAGGTGCGGCCAGCCGGGCAGTGGAGATTCCCCAAAACTCAAAACCTAAAACTCAAAACTCAAAACCACTCAATCTTCACTTTATTTCAAGAAATGCACACAGTATTTTTGCTATATTACTAAATATCATTTGCTTATTTGGTTTGTTATACGCTCATATGCAGCACTTTAACCAATTTTAGTTGCTTGTTTGAAGGACTTTTATTGCGCTGTTGAACCAATTCAATAAAGGCATTGTTAATTCAATGAGCCCTTGCTATTGTTTCGGCTCGCCTCGTCTACGCGACATATGCTAGAAACATATACAACACACCTTTGAACTATTAATACTCATCCCATCTGATACATTAACAAACATTTATTAAATCGTTTAAAGATTTCTTTTTGATATATTTACATAACATATCCTCTTAAAACCAGAATATGCGTAAAAAAAACCCAAAACTCCTTCCAGCTAGTACATGCTACTCAAATACTGTAATCGACATGGTTTCTTTCTTTTTCGAAATAAAAAAAAACTGCAGTAAAACAGGTAAATCCATGCATGGTATCCAATTTTCGAAGAAAAATTTATATTTGTCCCTTGATATCAATCTTTTTGTAAGCAGCCATTCTATGATACATTACGACTGGATATGCTTCTTTGGTTCGCAGCTTCCGTGTATTGGAATCATAGAATTCCAAAAGTGAATAGGCTTCTAAAAACTGAAGAAACTGCTCCTCGGTATCAAACGCCGTTTCTACAATTAAATACTGTATATCGATATCTGGTCGAAATCTAATATTGCCGTTAATAAGATTCAACCTGAGTGATAAGATAAATATCATACGATTTGCAGATTATTTCAAGAGCCAGTAATCTCTCACGATCAATGAAAGAGTCCATTACATAACCTCCCATATTGGGTGCTATCAAATAAAGTCTCATCAGAGAATGATAGTCCGAATCGGTAACTGCTGATCGAACAGCTAAAGCATGCGCTACTGCTTCATTTTCCTTTTCCTTTTCTGTTAGTCCTATTAGTAAGTCATTCATATCACTCTGGTTCTTGGTATGCAGTAAGTATAAAATACGATAAGCCAAAAATTCCTCAGGATGACCGGGTATTCCCAACGCGTAAAGATTTCGTAGCTGTGTTTGACACTGATTGTATTCACCAAGATCTCCTCTCTCAAGTGCTATGCGAGCATGAATTTCGTAGACATTCACAGTAAATTCGTTTTGGATCAATTGTACAGTAAGATCTTGTCTCATGGATTTAAACTGATCACAGATGTATGCATAATTTTGTTCCTCATTCCATTTGGATTTCAGCAGCTCTAAAGTTTTTCGGAGAACTGGTAGTGGTCGCACAGTTTCTGGATCTGGGGCTGAGGTTAATCGCAAATATCTTTTTTCCAGTTTCTGACAGCGTCCCACAAATACTTCTGGAGTCGCATCCTACTTTGCATTAGTGACAAACGTAACAAGTAGATCAAATTTACTTACCACCATGTATACGTCATCTGCAGAAGATGTTGAGAGTGGAGTTGACGCTCTTTCTTGAGCAAGTTCGAAGCGACGAGCTCGTTTCTCCTTTTTCAATATGTCGTCTTCTGATTCGACAAACGAGACATCTAGCGCCGTCCTTTATGTTTGTCAGTACTTGCCAGATCTCGTCACCAACTCTAGACTTACTTTTTCTTTTTCGAGCTTGTCGTTGGAATGTTAGTCTTGGTATCTGTGGGTGCTTGATCCCATTTGGCAGATCTTTTGGTTGCCTTCGTCTGCCCTTTCGCCTTCGTCGAACTCGAAGCAGAAACTACAGCGGAGGTATCTTTCTTGTTAGTACTATCGTCCAATGGTTTTTTGTCTTTTCGCAGTGCGTCCAATCGGTCTGTTCCATCATCAACTATGCCATTTTCTAATGGTAGTGGCTCGTTGTCCCAGTCAATAGTATGCAGTGTTCCAGAAGCTATGGCGTTGTGAATAATCTTTTTCAAATTTGTTTCCATCATCGGTCTTTGAGCAGGACTAAAGGAGTTAAAACAGCGACCCACGTACTCCTTTAAAGAATTCGGCCATAAGTCTGCAGATGCTTCACTTCCATTTCCATTGCTGCTGGCACTTTTGTTATTCGATTTTTTGTCAGATGCAGTTGATTTAGAGCTCGAAGATGTTACTGAATGAGTAGACCCTGATGATGTTGATACCACCGGTTTTGGTACAGTAGTGCTTTTTTTTAACGATTTGCTAACATTCACCGTCATGTATGCCGGCTTCTCTGCAGAATAGAATTTCAAACATTAGCATTTGCTTTTATATTCAAAGATACGATCCCCAACTCACCAAACTTGGATCGCGACCACGGTGGACTTGACATCGTCACCAGCTTTCAACCAAAAAAAATACAATGCAACAAAACGTCAAACCACAAATGTTCACAACAGATACAAAATACAAAGCAATGCTGTGGACACAAATGGGAGAAATGTAGCTTCTCTTTGTATTTAAGCGTTTAGATTCAACTTGACTTCGAACTTACTAGGAGCAAATGCGTAGTAAGCGCTTACTTGTACTTTTAAGTTTTTGCTGCTGTAGCAACGCTTCGTGCGGCGTGAATCACAACACACAAAATAAAGTTTATAACCAGTAAACATAGCTGTCGAACACTGAACCGTTTCCCATACTAATAAATCACAGCTTTTCTCTGATTTTCTGTGTTATTTCCTTCGACACTAATTTGGCTTTATTGGATTTTATTTGTTAATTATAAAATACAGAGAAAAATGCCAAGAAAGAGGTCAGCTTCAGTGATGTCTACTGATAACCACGCGACAAACTTGAAAGCAAACGCAAAGCCCTCAACCTCAAAATCACACCGACTATCCACACTTTCTGCTTTGATTGATAGCTCAGATGTGTCAAGTGATGAAGCAACTGATCTCAAAGATCTGGTAAAAGAAAAAAATGCAAGAAAGGTTAAAATAGAGCCGAAGACAGCCGCGAAACGCGCTCAAGGAAAAACAAATGCCAAAGCAGTCCAGAAATCTGCGGAAGTTGCAGAAATATCCGGTTCGGAAAATGATAATGAATCTGAAGATGAGAAAGAAAACAAAAAAGGTTAGTTGCGAATGTAATATGTTGAGATGAACTGTTCTGATTTATTCATTAAAGCGAACAAACTTCCAGCTCTATCAAAATCTAAAACAGTTGCATCAACTCCTCTCACTACATCAACTAGAGTCAATAATACCAGACCAGGATCTATACAAAAATCTTCAGCTAAAGCGTCTGTAAACAAACCCATTAAGAAAGCTTCAGATACCCGACTTCCTCCAGCCAAAAAAGCAAAAATTGAACCGATTCCCGAAACTCAAGACGCATATGCGATCAGCGAAGAAGGCGAAGAAATGGAAGACGAGGAGTTTGGCGATGAGGAACTACATGTGCAAAATACTAGAGTCTATCAGGCAACGAGCTCAGTGCAGAATTCCTCATACAGTTTACTTTTAAAGCAACATGAAGCTCTGCAAAAGCGTTTCAATACTCTAGCAAACCTCCGAGAAACCGCTGCGGAAAAGGCGCTACTTACATATAGAGACTCAGCTGAACGCAGATTTGCAGCTGCGGATAGTTTAATCTTAGAATTACAAAAAGAACTCACTGAAAGAGCGCAGAAAATCAAGCAACTCGAAGCAGTCGCTTCTAATGCTGTTGAAACTGAAGAAACAATCACAAAATTGAATGCGTCAGTGCAGAAACTAAGTCAGGAAAACAATATGCTACGAACGAGATTTTTATCAACTTCCACAAACTCTGGTAGCTCCAATCATTTAAGTGCGCCTATAGAAAAGCTGAAAGAGGATATCATTTCGGATTTGACAGGATTGATAGTACGCGATGTAAGAAAGGAAGGCGAGGATGTTGTGTTTGATTGTTTACAAGCCGGACGTAACGGAGCGTTCCATTACAAACTACTAATTCCGGATGCTGAAGGCAATGGGGCCTCAGGCAGCTTCAATGGAGCAAGATATGACGATTCCGCAGTAACTTTAGTTCCTATGATCGACGAGAAGCGAGATGCGCTGCTCTTGTCGTTATTGCCTGATTATTTTACAGAATCATTGACTTTCATGAGGAGTGCAACAGCTCAGTGTTATCTGAAAATATCCCAGGCACTACAGAAACATGTCGAGTAGTGGTTTAGCAATTTTAGTGATGTGTATGATATGAAATTTAAGTGTAATTTTAGCCGCTGCGGAAGCATTTCTTTATAATATATTGGTAATAATCTGTATGTATGTTTAAGTAGATTTTTAACCTGAAGTTTGTAGTGCAAAATGAAAGTTAACTCTTCCAACTAACTGAATTGCTTTTCTAAATTAGTGCACTTTCAGTTTCAATGATTTAAAGATTAAAGACACTGCGGATTTTTGATTCGAAACATATAACAAACGCAAAACCTCTATTAAGAATATAATACAAATACATTAAATCATTACAAGACATCAGTCTCGTTTCGTGCTTCCGAACCCGCCATTGCCAGAAAATATGCTAAAGTCTGGGGCCAAACCTGCAGAAACAGCTTGTCGCATACTAGATCTTGCTCTTGCACGTTTCGGAAACACAATGACTAAGAAATAAAATGCAGCCAACGAAAACGCAACGACACCAGTAGCTATGCAATAGCACACAGTTGCAAAAGTCGTTACATCTCGGTCACCCATTTTAGGAGTCCGACCGACGTTGAACCATCTAGTGGTGAATTGGAGACTTAGTTCGTCGCCAATGATAACGCGTGTAGTGTTGAGCGGCGCAACTGGATATGCGACTGCCGATGTGATATTGACACCAGCTGATGGCTTTCCTGGCACAGCTTCGACATACTCAAAAACTATAGTAAATCGAGTTGCTAGGTCAAGATGTGATGTTTCGAGTTTACCTTGTATCGAAAACGCGAGAGGCGCATATAGATTTTTACTTTCAACTCTTGATGGTACTCTGCAACTTAAGGGGGCATCTTGATGAACATAAAGTTGAAACAGATGATACGTTTCATCAAGTAAATCAAAAGTGCATGGCTGAGGTTTGTCTGAGTCCACGTTGAACGCAAATTGTAATGACTTTCCGGTCTCTTTGCAAACTGGAAAAGGATCGTAAATAATCTGTCCAGTTTCTTCACTCGTAATATGCTCGCCGTGTTCAATTTCTCTTCGCACACAGTCTACTGATACAGGTTGTTTCTTGCGAGAATATGGTTTTCCGTCTTCGATGACAAGAGGTGGGTAATGCTTTGGAGCTGATGGGACCTCCACTTCGCGTTCTGTGACGATTTCTTTACGGATTTCAATCACTTTGCTGCGAAGCTGCTCGTTTTCTGCTTTCTTTGCTTCGACTTTTTGTTTAAGAGCTTCTCCAGGCGAGACTTTGGGAGCTACCGGCTCCTCGGGTTTTACTACTTCTGGAGTAGATGCCATGTCCACACCAGGATACTTCTCCTGTCCTTTAAACGAATTAGACATACATCGCCAAAACGTAAATTATAGACTTACCAGGTATAGCCTCTTCCTTTTTAGTATCACTAGTAGTTTCCACAGTGTTATCAGCAGCGTTATCGACACCTTTATTTTGATTATCTGTTCTGATCTCTAGAATCTGCATTGTGACTTCAGGAACAGGCTCATCACTTTTAGCGCCTTTACTTTCTTGCTCCTCTTCAATTTCAGCAGCAGCTGTGTAATCTCCTTTGCCAATTGCATTAACTACTTTTTTATCCACTGTGGCTAGATCTTCATCTGTCATGTCACCATTGTGCTCAGCGGGGATCTCAGACTTTGTAGAGCGCATTAAGACGCCGTCATCAAGATATGGGGCATTTTCGGCATTTTGTGAGTCCTGTGCTTGCTTCTTTTGACCTGCAGTTTTGTCATCTGTATTACTTGAAGAAGATGAGCTATCAGGATCAAGGGCAGCGACTAGGTGATTTATGGATAATAGACTGAACGTCAGTGGCAGTGGTGCCAATGACGAAACTGAAGGTGTCGCTGACACGCTAGATGAAAGATTTAACAGATATGCAGCATATGCAAAATGCAGAAGTGAGAAGCGCATTGCTTTGACACAGCAGAGTCTGTGTATTAAATTCAAGAAATCAAGCTGAAGTGACCGGATCAGCTCTTGCTCTGAACAAGTATTAAATCTCGATTCAGCAATTCTTTGACAGACAATTACTCTGCAATTCACTGTAAAAACCTAATAGAGGAATTTTAAAAAATAACGCTTGCCTTTTCGCAAGAATTGAGTTGAGGGAGAACTTGATACGATGCAGCTTTCTTTAGGTACTCCTACCGCTACGTGCATCTGTGCGGGACCTCCTGAAGCTCGTTAAGGTTTATAGCTTTCCCATTATCAGGCAGTAGTTTAAATTTAGACTTACTAACTACTGGCCTTATTTCCACATCTCTTTTAATGGCTTGGAGTTAATAAACCCTACTGTCGGAATTGATTAAATCTATAAAGTTTAGTTGCATGAACTGGCAATATTTACTGTTTACTATCGAGCTGCATCTTGCCGTGGTGCACATCCTGTCACGTGACTCAATTTTTATAATGAATTTTTCATTTTGTCGTGTAGGATCACAATTCTCTGTGTAGATTCTATATCCAAGCATAAACAGCTACAAGCTAGAAATTGCAATATGCGACCATCTGCGATCCGAAGCTTAGTTTCCGTTGAAACATGCTGCACTCGTGCACGAACGATGCCGTTCTCTGCGAGATCCTCGTCTCCGATATTTGTTCGGCACTATTTCGTCTCAAACAGACATTCAAATCGCTCTCTTCAGTTTCTGCTAAATACGCCGATTGCGAATCAGAAGGTTTTGGTTTCTGTTGAATCAGTCCGGTCAGCCAATCTTATCAGAGATCTGTCGAGAAGGTCATTCTCGCGAGTATCGTTTGACAAATCCCCAAGTGTGCAGTTGGGGTTGAAAAGAAACTACGCTACTCATACTACTACCGGAGCTAAGCCATCCAAGTCGTCATCCGGCCCAGGATTTATTCAGACTCTTGCTAGAATGATTGCCCGATCTACTTCATTTCTGTTTTACTGTGCGGTCGTCGGTGCTGGTATTGGATTTACTGTAAGTAATTTCCGTGTCGAGTCATGTTTCCAAGTTGCTGATATTCTATCAAGGGACTCGCTGGTTACTACTTTGTAACAACCTTACTTCTTCCTAGTAGTGAGATTCAATTGCAAAATAAAGCAGAAAGCATGGTCTCCTCACATCCCGAATGTCAAGCTCTTCTCGGCTCGAAATTAAGCTACTACGGTGAATCATCTTCCAACAGATGGTCAAGAAGCCGTCCTGTTGCTACAAGTCGCGCTATCGATCAATTTGGCGTCGAACATTTGTGGATGAGATTTTACGTTATGGGCGACAAGAACGTTGAGGGTACAGTTACATCAGAACTTCTCAGACCCAAGAACGAATACAACTTTACATTTAAATATTTAAAAGTGCAAATCGGAGGTAAGACTTTGCACTTTACGACTTTTTTATAATTCTGATAGCTGACTTGAAAACTGTAGATAAACGAATTCCAATTATAGAAGACCCCGATTTGGCCAGAAAACAGCGTAAATCTCCAGGATCTAGTGGCCCTGGAATCCAGTTCATGGGTATCAAAATCTGGCCTTTATAATCTATTAATACATACATATCAAAGTACACTTTATTCCTGTAATTATGACTAGTAATCAAGTTTCCAAACCTCCTAAACTTCTATAAAACCTCTCCAACATATCTCTTCGTTTCTCGGCACTCACACTTTCAGCATACAAAGCAAAGTCAACCGTAGAGTCATACCCATAGTACCTCGCAATCGAATTAACTTGCCTAATCCGTACTTCTTCAGGAGGTTTAAACTTCAACCCAATTTCTGATTCAGTAACAAACACTGGTTTATCATCAAAAGGTTTCGCCATTGCATGCTGTCGAACAGCAGCTTTACTAAGAATCATCTCGGCTTTTGAAGGACGAATTACGTCTTGGTGATTGTGAGTATATTTAACGCCCACAGAGTTGAGAATCGCAGAGACAGCGTCTACACGAGGACGTTTACGTTTTGCAGAAGTTTTTGCAGTGAAGAGTGATTTCATGTTTTGCTCAAGAGATTCATCATCGGAAGTTTCTGCTGCTGCTGCTGCTCTTTTCTTTGATTGAACTTCTTCGGAGTTATCATCCGCGATTTCAGGAAAATCTTTTGTAAAATCCAACTCTTGAATTTCTAATCCCGTCTGTGCTGATACCGTCTCGGCTATATTAGTCCTGTTCAAAATGGCTTTGAGACTAGAACTCTTCTGATTATAGGCAAGCATGTTTCTAAACTTTTAGCAATCGCACTTAGACAAGTATATAGCAACTTACTGCAATCCAAACAATTCACCTTGCTGATCAGCATCACCAGCTACGCCCTTAAAATACCTTCTCTCCGTAGAAGCGTTATACGCAATATTCGCTTGCTGCTGCTTATAAATCTGTCTAGCATAAACAATCTCCTCAATCGTTCCAGTAGCGACAAGTCTATAAACCTCAACATCACGCTTTTGACCAATTCTAAATGCGCGGTCCATAGCTTGAAGATCGTGGGTGGGATTCCAGTTTAGATCCCAGATTACCACGCGATTGGCGCTGACGAGATTGAGGCCTACGCCACCGGCTCGCGTTGAGATTAGAAAGATGAAAAGTGATGGATCAGTGTTAAAACTCGTAACATTTCGTTGACCTAAGAAGTTTAGAATATGCCAGCTATAACGACAAAGTCAATAACGTACGGTCAGAGTAGCTCATTGAGCCATCAAGTCTAGTAAAACTATAATTCCCGGAAGTAGTCAAAAGATGATCAAGCATATCAAGCATTCTCGTTGAATAAGTGAAAATCAGAATCTTTTCACCGCTCTGCTTCCAATGATAGAGTAGTTTCTGTAAAACTTTCCATTTCCCGCAAAAATCGGGATCAGAATAATTCAGTATAGGCGGACGGGAAATAATACGACGCCAGTCTTTTGGAAGTGCTTGTTTCAGAATTTTTATTGATTTTTGCTTTTCAGTCTCATCTTGCTCATTTCCTGCCATTCTATGTTAATAACAAAAATTGTGACTTTAAACGTGAACTTACTAGGTAAGCAAAGTGCTAAATGATCAGCAATTTTAAGTCCAGTGGTACATTTCGCTAAGAAATGCTCTGAAGCGGTTTTTTCGTTCAAATCTGATTTTGAGCTTTGCGACGCATCGTCAGATTGAAAGTAATTCTTATAAGCTTCGTGTTGAAGTCGAGAGAGATCACAAAAAACAATTAAATCACGTTTCTTGGGAAGTTGATCTGCAATAAGATCTTTGGTTCTGTAAATATAATAAGTACAAGCCGGCATTTAGCATGGAGAGAAGATAGGATAATTTACCTTCTTAGAAAGTATAAGCTTAGAACATTGTCGCGCAATTTAGTGGCGGTCACCTGAAATCAGTATGTTTATTATCATATTAAGTACTCTACATACTCTTGCTTCGGCGAGTTGCCTGGTAGTAGCATTATGCGATTGCCCCGCTTTCAATGGATCACTAATAACTTTCATCCAGGTTTTCCGACTACCAACAGCACCCGGATTCGCCCAGTTCAATAAGGTCCATAAATCTTCATATTTGTTTTGTAGAGCAGTGCCAGAAAGTCCAATTCTGCAAAGGCTGTTGACATTCATAAAAGCTTGAGATATTCGAGAGGTATGCTCTTTTATTTGATGACATTCGTCGGCAATACAACAGTCCCATTCAATGCTGTTAATTTTACTTTCGTGAAGTAAATAAGTCTGATATGCGGTGATCATAATTTCTAGACTTCCTTTCGCTGCCGATGCTAAAACTTCATCTTTGTTGGTTCCATGGTAGATATCAACTGTCCACCAACCCCAAGTGCGCAACTCGTCTAACCAATTGTCAAACAAAGTTCCAGGGCAGACAATCAGTACCCTAGGATACCATAAATTTGAGTCTCTCATTTTCCGCATTCGCAAAGCATCTCGAGAGTCTGCAGTCTTCCCAAAAGCAGCAGTCAAAAAAGCAATCACTTGGACAGTCTTTCCCAATCCCATATCATCACCCAAAATAAAACCGGTCTGCTTAATGAAACGTTCGTGCATGGCTTCGACTCCTGAAATCTGATACGGACGAAGCCATTGAGCTATGGGAGCAGGTATAACTCCACCAGTGTGCTGCAATATGCAATCTGCATAAGGAGCGCAAGGTTTGCTATTAGTAAAGACAGGGCGAATATCATAATTTGCAGAATCAGAATCGTTAAACTCAGGAAATGCAGAAAAGTCAGGCGGGTATAGTAGATTGCTCTTGTTGATTGAGATGCATGCGTCAAATGTTTGACGGCGTAACTGGTAAGTGGAACATGTGTCAACAGCAGTCTTTTTCGAGGATCGCGTTGGTGCCTGCACGGGCTCGTCGTCAGAAGACCACGCAAGACGCGTAGAAGACGCTTTTCGAGGCATCAGTCGATCATCACGCGTTGATACCACAGAATTATCAGTTACTTCTATTCACAGAGAGGACACACAGAAGTGACTAGTCGCACAGGCTGCAGCGTGGGTTCGAGTCGAGTTGACAGGTGCTCGATTGGGACATCCCAGATGGCGCTGTCCGAACAAGGCGCGCAGATCCGTCTGCCCGTTTGGGGTATGTCACGTGCATTTAGTCTATTAAAAGTGATTGACGAGAACGGTTTTTTTTCTGTTTTTGTGCTAAAGCTGAACTGCGACGGCTGCCCTTAAGTTTACCGACCTTGCTTGACTTGATTCTGGCCTGTTCCACGACCCTCGTTTTGGAGCCGATATTTGTTTGCGCTGCTTCTGCGTCAGCGTAACAAACTCTGTGCTTCTTTTTCTTGTTTTCGCTCTTCTTGCAAAAGACGCCTTGATTTGACGATGGCGATGCTGCCGACGACCTCGCCGCTGTGTTCGCCGCTGATGCTGGCCTCGGTCTCGTCGTCGTCGTCTTCGTCTTCGCCGTCGGCTTCCGCGTCTGGGTGCGTGTCGCCCTCGCCGTCGCTGCGTCCGACGTCACCGCGAGTGCTTCGCGAGGCGCCGTCGCCACTGCTGCTCGCGACGTCACCCGCGTGCCTTCCCTCGCCGACATATCTCTCGATAGCAGGCACGACTCCGATTCCGAGTCCGTCGCCGTCGCCGCTGCTCTCTGCCTCGGGGCCCATCTCGGTTGCGGTGTCGGTGTCCACGCCAAGCCAGCGGCAGCAGCGCAGGTCTCGCAACCCGTCGCTGAGCATGGCCATGCCCGCACCCTACCTCGCACCGGTCGGTTCCCCGCTCGGTCCCGTGACCCCGATGCAGCTCGCGGACGAAGAGTTTGTTTTCCCCGCGGCAGCTGCCGCTAGTCTCTCTTCGTCGCCGTCAGCCGCGCAAACGAGCAACAGCCTCTCCTGGCGCCAGTTCCAGCGCGCGCCGCCGAAGTACGCGTCGCAGCAGGCCTACGCGCGCACCGGAGCCGCACCTCCAACAACCTCTTTTCTCACCGCCGCGCTCTCCGCCTCGAGCGCGCTCAGAAGACGGCCCAGCACCGCGTCTGTGTCGTCTGCTGGCGTCGCCTCTCCTCGTCTTTCTGATTCTGGCGACGCTGACGACGTGGACGACCTTCGTATGGACGCACTGTAAACAATCGTTTTATTTTTTATATTCGCGCATTTGTCGTTCGACTTGCTACTTTTATTTGGGTGTCTCGGAGTTTTTTTGGACGGTTGGGACCGGCTTTGCATCGTGTGTTTATATTTTCTGATATCTCTTGTAAAATAATAACTTTTGTTTTTGGCTATGTTCTATTAATATCATAAAAATTTGCTATCTTAACTACTCTTCTGTAAATCGTACACAAAAATGCTTTTTATTCACCGTCGTCCAGCTCCCGCTTGTGGTGGGGGAAACATCCCTGGTGCTCCCGGTGGTGCTGGTGCTCCTGGCGCTCCTGGTAGCCCTGGGATGCCCTGTCCAGGCATACCGCCCGGTATAGGACCTCCCATGGGAAAGCCAGGTGGTGGTGGGAATCCGAATGGCATAGCTCCTGGCGCTGGTGGCATACCTGGAGGAACCATTCCACCCGGAGGCGGAAATGCACCTGGTACACCCGGAGCACCCGGAGCACCTGGGGCGCCTGGAGCACCTAGCGGCATAGGTGGTAATCCTGGCATTCCTGGTGGTGGTGGAAGTGCTCCTGGTGGTGGTATAGCGCCTAATGGGAACGCGCCTGTAGGTAATCCACCCGGAAGAGGAGGAATAGGCAGCATTCCAGGCGGAGGAAGTGGCAGTCCACCGGGTAATGCTGGAAGTCCTGCCGGTGGCGGTACTGGAGGCATTCCAGGAAGACCGCCTTGGAATGGTGGTACCGCAGTCGCTGGTGGCATTATATTGTTTGGGAATTTGTATGGTAATGGTTTTGGCGGTATTGGCTTGCCGTCAACTAGTTGATTCTGATTTTGCATGTTCTCGATAATCGCTTGTGCTTGTTCTTGACTTATTTCTGTATACAACTTTGTTAATCGAGATCAATAACCGTCCTTTCGAGCACAAACCTTGATAATAATCAATAACATTTTTAATATGATTTCGTCCACTGTTGTGAGCTTTTCGTACACTTATCGAATCGTGTGTAAGAAACACTAATACGTTATTAATATAAGCTTGTCAATCTCTTCCAAGCAGACTAACCATCGCAATAATCACAGAAAT
Source organism: Myxozyma mucilagina (assembly GCA_030571435.1). Lineage (NCBI taxonomy): Eukaryota > Fungi > Ascomycota > Lipomycetes > Lipomycetales > Lipomycetaceae > Myxozyma > Myxozyma mucilagina. Next base: position 3,807 of record JAJLXV010000175.1, on the reverse strand, counting down.
AGTAAACAAAAGTTAGTATGTAGAAACTTCATTCATCATATTCTCATTGTACTTATCTTAGGCATCTTTCTTCAGTAATTCCTCCTCGTATCCAATTTTGAATGCACCAATTTAAATGTCTTTCTAACAAAATGATAGACCAAACGGTCGCTGTATAAGAATCGTGTAAAGTATTAAATGTTATATGTACCCTCCACACTAACTACTCTGATGGCTATGAGATGATGAACAGTGAAAATCAATCACGTGACTAACGTTGTATCTCACATTTCTCCAGTTTTACAGTTGAAGTTTCCTTATTGCGGAAAAGTGTGTAAAATTAAAAAAAAAATTGATTTTAACTAGTAGGAGCTATTTCTTAATGCATTTTGTTCTTTCCATCAAGCTTTACAGCTTTAAGGTGCTACTTGGAGCAGGAAACCTTGTCGCAGAGTTGCAATCAAAATCGTTTTCAAATCGCGATAACTCGCTCAAATTTCCTCCAAATTCGCTCAAACCAAGCTCAATATACTTCAAATTCAGTAAATTTCACATTGCATTCATCTTCTCAACAAAAAAAATAAAAAGTTGAAAAATATAATTTAAATGCAAAAACATTGGGCTCAACCGGGAATTGAACCCGGGACCTCTCGCAAATTATAACTTAGGGTTAAGACCCTAAGCGAGAATTATACCACTAAACCATCGAGCCAATTTGTTGAAAAATCAAAAATCGTGGCATTTAATAACCAGATATTTTAATTCATAAGCCTTTACGTAATAAGTGATTGTTTTATGTTTTGGATGTCATTTATGTGTAGTTTATAATGAGTTGTGTCGTTTCTTTTAATTTGATATAGTTGTTGATTATATTTGCTGATAACACTGTAAAGGAGTGATTGAAGTGAAAGCAGCAATGCAAAGGTAAAATATAACCAGTAACTCCTAACTACACAAGTAATTTCCATGTATAACGATCAGAAACACCATCAAAAGGCTGTATTCATCTAAACTGCATTTTTAATAAAAAGCTGTTTTTTTGCTTAAATTGTTTAATTTTAGATACTAGAGGGTTGTTATTATCAATTTTATTGAATCAGAATGTATTCACCTAAAGGCATAGAATATACAGAGCACTTAGTTGATTTGCTATAAATTTTTCTATCGCGTATAGTTATGGTAAATTTGATAGTGATTAATAATTAAAAGTAATTACTAGACACGAAAGGCAAAAATAAAAAAATGTCAAAAGAACCTTTAATGAAGATTTTCATTCTTGCCGTTTATTATTTGATGAGATACGTGTAAATCGCTTGCTGAGCAAGGATATTTAAGTAAAAAAAGCCGAATGGATCATTGATTTCTGTGAACTACATTTACAATGTTAAACTGCTCTAATACCATTTTTTATGGATATCAAATGGGCATCTTAGCTAACATTATGCTTTCTAACGCAGCAAGTTAGTATCAATCTTTTTGACTTCTTTTTTAATACTAATAGGACTACAAGAAAAACTCGGGTGAAGACAAAATTCCCGTTTTATGCAGGTATAAATAATAGTTTTTATTGAAATTACTATGGTCTACAGACGGGCTACAGGTACTCTGCCAATTAGTGACCAACACAGGCATTGGCACCCAAACCTGGTATAATAATCAGGGCCATCCCATCTCAGAATAATATGACCACTATAAATTTATAAATTTATTAGATAGACAAAACCAGATATTCCGGAGAATGATAGAGAGATGAGGTATTAATGGTTCTATTTTGCTTTTTCTTTACTCTTATGTTTTTTTATTATTTGCTTTATGTTTGGTGGGTATAAGTGTCAGGGAGCAGTTCAAGGGAATGTTTCAGGGTAGCTATGTAAACGTCATACCTTAACCGGTGCATACGTCAATGAATAAAAAAAAAGAAAAAAATAAAAAAAAAAGTTTTTATTTCAAGGTTACTATTACTAGAGGCAATCTTCAAGTTTTGAATGTTCAACAGTAGTAAGTAATGGTAAACTCCATGTATACAGCGCTTCTGTAGCGTTTCTTCTCTATTTTTCAGACAGGTTTAGCTTTAACTGCCTTTGATCTTGTGTGTCATTTACTAGGATATAGATTAATTCACAGGAATCACAGATTATAATAGTTGAATATTACATTAAAACCTAAATAGTATACAAAAAAATAAAATACAATCGTAACTAATACAAATACTGTTTGACAATATTGCTTTTAAGTTTTTGAGATTTTTTGAGATTTTTTGAGATTTTTTGAGATTTTTTTAGTTTTTTTTATTTTTCATTTTTTTTGTTTTTGCTTTTCATTATCAATTGCCAAATCCTTGACCTTCATACACTATTGATTCAGTTAACTTATAAATTCTGTAAAAACAAAAGAGACATACATACTTTTCAAATATCCATCATTATTCCTTCAACTACAATAAAACATCCAATTCCCGATTCATAATCCATCTTCCGCTTAAATATCAACAATTAGCTACAAAATCCTGAAGTAAATTTCCAATATCCTGATCCGTCAAATTAAAAAGTGTTTCCTCCTCTCCATCTGTTGTATGTATCCAATAAGTATGTGCGTCGGCTTCAATGGGTAATGAGCTAGTCGAGTGCTGGTTCATAATGGTCGCAGGGTCGAGTGTTGGCTTTTTTAGCTCAGTTGTCGGATCCGTGATATTTTCGAGAGCTTCGAGATCTTTAAACACTTCCTCAGAAAATCGAAAGTCAAGCATCCACTGGAAATCTGACGACCCGGTCTCTAATATTTCAATAGGCTGTTCTGAATGCGGCGCAGGTACGACGGCGTTGCCAGGGAGCTCATCGGGGGTTGTGGGCGGGCCCTGTGGCGCATGTGGCTGGACCTGGGACTCGTGCTGGAACGTTTCTAACTCTGGACTGGAGTCGGTCCTCGACAATCCTGGGAGCAATGTGGACGAGTCGGACAAAGTTCTTTGCCGCTTTACTGCTGGAGTGGTATTGTTGATCTCGTTGGCCGTACGCTTGTTTCTTCGACGGGGTGGGGTGGGTACACGTGATTTACAATGGGTGGTCTGGATGATCATTGAGCGGATGTCGCTGAGTTCGGCCGCGATCTCTTTGAGGATACGGTAATCGGTGTCGGAGAAGGCATTTCGCCAGATAATTGAAACGTATTTTAGCATGGCGCTAGGTTTTGCCAGCTTGTTTATTTTGTCAGGAAACCCGCTCCTGGCCATCAAAAACACGTTTGGAGTCTTTGGCTTGACGACGTAATGCCCAGGGACGGAGTCAGGTTCGAAGCCATCTAGTTGTTCTACTGTGCAAAAATCCAGAGCAGAGACAAGAAACTCGAATGCATAGCATTTTCCATATACCGGGTGTGACACGTGAAAGGAGTTCCAGATCCTGTTGGCGCACTCGAGGTTGATGTTTAGCTCGCTTCGTTTAGTGGTTGGCTTGGATTCGTCGGAATCGTGCTGGACTCGTTTACATTTGTTTGAGCGGTCGATCCAGGCTTGGGTAACGGCCTCGATATCGGGTCTGGAACGCAGGTATATGCGGTAGATTCTCGTGAGATGTCGGATCCTTTCGCAGGCTCGGAGCTGGGCTTGGTCGGTGTCGCAGTGGTACTTCTTGAGGGTGTTTGCGTAAAGCGGGTGGAACTGCATGGACTCGAAGTCGCGATGGTCGGTGTTGGGAAACGGTGAGCACGGCACCTGGGTGATTATCAAGTTGCTATTTATGAGAGACGATTTTACTGATTCTCTGGTCAGGCGAGATGGATAGCTGAGAGTGCTGAATACGTCCAGTAATTGGGAGCAGCTGGGAACGGAGA
>JAJLXV010000174.1:0-32930 GCA_030571435.1 Myxozyma mucilagina | reverse complement strand
AAGAACCTCTGCCTTGTCCCATCCCCGTGAAGTCCATTCCGGAAATATGTAGCTGCAGTCCCAGATCCGGTGCAGCAGAGTGTCGGAAGCGCAACAACAGACTGCGCACAGTCTCCCGGCAACAACTTTACTTTTGGCGCAATGTGTTGAAGCAGACTTTTTGAAAAGTTAAAAAAATGGTAACTTGGCCGAGTTGGTCTAAGGCGTTCGACTCAAGAGCTTAATCTCTTATCACAGTTAATGTGGTTTCGAATCTCGAAAGGGGCGTGAGTTCGAATCTCACAGTTATCATTACTTTTTATTTTTGTTTTTTTGTTTTTATTTTTTTTTAAAGAAATGTTACAGGCAGTGCAAAGAATAGCACCGAACGCGTTATTTTGTGGGTTTGACGGCCGGAAAGTGGTATTTTTGATGGAGTTATGGCCAAAAAAAAAGTTGATTCGGGTTAAGTTGGTTATCACGTGATACTACGCCACTCACATCGACTCACAGACATGTCACGGCTTGTGCGATATACTAGGACCGTCCGTGACATGTCACGGCTTGTGAACGACTCTCACGTCCCTCACCACGACCTGGCAAGACTGCCGTGAACTCGGGCCCTCTAAAGCCAGCCCCCGGACCGTTGATAGTTGCACGCCGTATAAGGGGTGAGCCCCCTTGTGTAGGCATTAAATAAATTTGATTGATTGATTGACCTCCCTCGGTGCTCCGTAACCCTACTTTAAGGCCTCCCTCACCTATAAATGGACCTATAGATACACTCTAGTACTACAAGTTGAATACATCCATTTTTCCGTATCTATAATTATGGCTAATTCTACTGACCCTGCTATCATGTCACCATATATGCCCGTGGCCGAGTAACGCTGGCGTCGGCAAAACGGTCGGACATGGTAAGCTCAAACACTTGCCACTAAACTGGTTACAGTACAACAAATCATGCAACTGCAAGAGACCCGTAGACTCTGCCGATGAAGCGTCAAGCAGCTTGACGCTTCATCGGCAGAGTCTGCGGGTCTCTCATTTGTCTTTCTGAAATCTCAAGGGCTTATAGCGACTTTTTGCGCGACATAGCTTTATTAAAAATTTTATATGCAGCTACTGACCAATTTTCAATGTTGTAGGCTCTCTTGATGAGTTAACTATTTGGCAGCTACAGCTCAATGATGAAGTTGATATTCTGTCTTTAGGTACAACCTTTGACAGCCTATGTCAGGTGGATGCACTTTTTTGCTGTATGACTGCTTAGGACTATTTTGCATGCATCTGCTTCGACTCTGTTCTTGAAGACTGTAGTATGAGATTGGTAAGTAGAAATGCATCAGTCTGTAACTTATCTCTCAGTTTCTTCTCTTTCATTGCAAGTCTTTAGTCGCTGGTTTTGAATATAAGATGTCTTTATAAGTATCATCTTCTTATTAATGAGATATTGCTAAACCTCAAGAATCAAATAGAAAGAAGAATAAAAAAAATTCTTTAGTAATTTCAGTAGGTAAAAGGGGTGTACAGCTACCTCAGCATCCTATTTTCGAGTCTAGCACTGGTTTCTATTGATAAATCACTGCAAATTTTTAAAAATAAAAAAACTGTAGATCAATCAGAAAATGTAGGCAAAGATCTTTTAATTTTACACAAAAGCAGCATAGTCAGAAGAATGTTTGAGCATGGAAGAACGATAGAGTTTGTAGTTTTTACATCAATCGAAAATAACTACTTGCTGTAACTTTTAAGAGATAAAACCAGTCTATAATTCACGAAAAATTGGCAGTAATCTCAGCTCTAGTACTACTTGCTTGCAAAAATGGGTCTATTCAAATTCTTCTTGACAAAAAAGAAATTTGCATCATCTATACACTGAATTAGGGCCATAATGGAGGAGGATGAAAAGAATTGATTATAACTATTGAACAGCATCAGAAACTATATTAGAATATGCGGCTAAACAATCAAAGCGTGTGAGATATATGCCTTAAACTGCACAGTTATGCAGAGTTTTGGCGTAATGAGCTGCCTACCCGCCAAACCTGGCATGTCCCAGCTCCAACTCTCAAAATTCGTCTTGCACCGACCAAGTTCGCGACTTAGTAAGTTGCAGCCAACGTATTTGCGGCCCACAGTGCGGTTTTTTTAGAGATACATTGTTTACCATTACTTCTTGCTGTCTGGAACTATCTCGATTAATTTGGCTCTGCGCTTTGCGGTGTTTGGTGTGCTATGATACCTTTGGCTGTGGCCTTGTGGTAAGTTAATTAAGTTACCTCTCCACATTTTGATGTTATACAAGCACGGATTTTGCTGGCAGTGGCAGTATTCTACCATTAGCATACAAAGATTTTCCTATTGCTGTTTTGTCATTGTTGTTTAAAACGCTTATTGTGGCGCTTGGGTCCCTTGTATTCCATTGTTGCCATCGGACTTGTTCAACTCCGGGTGCTTTGTTTACAATTTCCGAGAACAGAAATAAGTTAAACTATACGTGACAAATGACAATTCATTACTTTTTGATAACGCGTTGATTTAAATGAAGCCTGTATCAAAATATCTTGCCACATTGTCATTGCATGCCGTGCTTGAAAGTGTATAGTTGGATGTCGAAACGCGTCCAGGATCAGACTGTTCAGAGCAGTACATGTACATCTTAAATACGGCAATGACTAACAATTCACTAATACAGTTATTTTTTGGACTTATCCAGCAATGAGTAATGAGGAGGCAGCAGTACAGGCATTGTCCTTCATGCAGTCGGGTGTGCCGGCGGCACCTATGAATGACGCGAGCGGTAGCGAAACATCGTCCGTGGATCTTAATCACGACGGTCAGTTAAAGCAAGAAGACCAGGAGATGCTTGATAGTGATGCTTCTGCTGACGATCAATCGAACTCCGAAGAATCTGACCAATCGGATTTTGACGCTGAAGATGGCGCGGATGCCGAAGAGGAGGATAATGAGGATGAAGAAGATAATGATGATGATAGTCAAGAAACAGAAGAGGAGGATATTCGAAGGGCTTCCGCTACCACTGGCAAGAAGACTGTATCAACACGTGTTCACTCTGATGACGACGAAGATGCCAATGGTGTGACCGAAGCCACTGACGACGCTACCGATCGCTCAGCATCGAAATCTTCAAAATCTCGAAAACAGCCAGAATACTTTGATCCAGAGCTTTATGGCCTCCGACGCAGCGTAAGAATATCTACATAATATTAAGTCCGAATGTGTGATACTGACTACCCCAAGAACCGATCACATACCGCTCCTGATAGATTTGTGGAGGTGAGTGTTTCTTGCTTCAGGTAATGAGCCTTAAACTAATATGCGTTACAGTACGATGGAGATGACAGTGACACTCCTCCTGCTCGATCGCGTAAAGGTAACAAACGAGAGTCAAAATGTAATTGCTACCGATCTCGTCCGACTGTATGTACTAACTCTTGACGTAGCAGCCGTTTCGTCTCGAGTCCAATCTGCATCTTCTGATAGTGATGCCTATGGTGCTTCTTCACGATCGAAGAAGAGACGGAAGGTGAACGGTACTAGCGCAACAGAGATGCGGTTCTCGACTCGCAATAATAAAGTCATGAACTATAACGAGGATGAGATGGATGATGATTTAGATTTAAGCGAAGAGGAAACCTACGAAGTCAAGAAACCGAAAACTACATATACTGAGGATTACTATGCTGGTAGGAACTTAAACCTGAAGGCTATGACATCCTGTATTAATCATTTGCAGATACCCGTGCCATTGACTCTGTCCTTGACCACCGACCCATCGGTAACGTTTCAGGTGAGCGTTTTTGCTAGTTAATGAGTACGTGTACTGACTTGACATTAGATAATGGCACAAACGATCCTCATAAAGGCCTTGAGTATTACGTATGTTTGCCCTCAGTCTGTTCGGTGCCTATCTAATTTGCGCAGATTAAATGGCAAGGAATCTCACATTTGCATAACACCTGGGAAACGTACGAAACGCTTTCAGGTCTGAAAGGCAACAAGCGACTCGACAACTACATTCGGCAGAACGTAATTTTAGACTCTCAAATTCGTGCAGACCCTTCCACCACCCAAGAAGAAATCGAGGCGATGGACATTGAACGCGAGCGACTGAGAGAAAATTATGAAGAGTTTAAAACTGTCGAGCGTGTAGTATCTTCCGAAAGATCTAACGCCGATGGTAAAAAGAAATTGCAATACCTTGTCAAGTGTATGTATACATACGTGTGAAGTGATTACAATACTCATTAACTCTTTTAGGGAAACGTCTTTACTATGATGCTTGCACATGGGAGGATGCCGAATACATAGCTAAGATTGCACCTCGGGCTGTCGAGCAATTTTTGGCTCGCTCTAACTCTAAGCTTTTACCGTCGAATAGCGTAAACTATGGTCCTCGTCGCCCACGGTTCGAGAAACTCACAGAGCAACCTTCATATGTTAAGAATGGCGAGCTGAGAGATTTCCAGCTTACCGGACTGAATTGGATGGCGTTTTTATGGTCAAGGAATGAAAATGGCATTCTTGCTGATGAGGAAAGTCAACTGTTTACGTATTTGCACTATTATTAACTCAGTATAGATGGGTCTTGGTAAGACTGTTCAAACTGTTGCGTTCCTTTCATGGCTTGTTTACGCTCGGAAACAACACGGTCCCTTTTTAGTGGTTGTTCCTTTATCGACTGTCCCAGCATGGCAAGAAACAATTGACCTTTGGGCACCTGACCTCAACTACATTGTCTACCTGGGAAATACGGAGTCACGAAGAGTAATGCGCAATCACGAATTTTATGTGGACGGAAACAAGAAGAAGCCAAAGTTTAATATTCTAGTCACAACATATGAGTATATCCTCAAGGACAGATCTGAGCTTGGAAGTATAAAGTGGAGATTCTTAGCAGTTGATGAAGCCCATCGTCTGAAGAACTCCGAATCTGCACTCTACGAATCTCTTCAGGAATTTAAAGTTGAAAATCGCTTACTCATTACCGGAACGCCACTACAGAATAATATTCGGGAATTAGCTGCATTAATAGATTTCCTCATGCCTGGAAAGATTAGCATCGATCTTGAGATTGATTTTGAGACGCCAGGTGCTAATCAGGAGGCATACATTCGAGATTTGCATGAGAGACTGAAGCCCTTTATTCTCCGTCGGTTGAAGAAGGACGTCGAAAAGTCACTGCCATCAAAGTCAGAACGTATTTTACGAGTTGAGCTGTCTGATATGCAAACAGAGTACTATAAAAACATCATTTCACGAAACTATAGTGCTTTGAATGCTGGCGCTACTGGAAGCTCGCAGTTGAGTTTACTAAACATCATGATGGAGTTGAAAAAAGCAAGTAATCATCCATATTTGTTTCCAAATGCTGAAAATCAATTCTTGCACTCTATTGAAGGCGAAGCGACAAGCGAAACTGTTTTCCGAGGAATGATTATGAATAGTGGAAAGATGGTTTTGTTGGATAAACTGCTTGGACGACTTCGCCGTGACGGACACCGAGTACTGATCTTCAGTCAGATGGTCAGGATGCTGGACATCTTAGGTGACTATCTCACGCAGCGCGGATTGCCCTTTCAGAGACTAGACGGAACTATTCCTGCCCAAACAAGACGGATAGCTATTGATCATTTCAATGCGCCACAAAGTCCTGACTTTGTATTTCTGCTTAGTACACGTGCTGGTGGATTAGGCATTAATTTGATGACAGCAGATACCGTTATTATATTTGATTCAGACTGGAATCCTCAGGCTGATTTGCAAGCCATGGCGCGTGCGCATCGAATAGGGCAAAAGTCTCATGTTATGGTTTATAGATTTGTTTCTAAAGACACAGTTGAGGAGGAGGTGTTAGAAAGAGCTCGACGTAAAATGATTTTAGAGTATGCTATTATCTCACTTGGAATTACAGACACAAGCGGGGCGTCTAAGAAAGCTGAACCAACAAGTAAAGAACTAAGTGCGATTTTGAAGTTTGGTGCAGGCAATATGTTTAAGGCAAATGAGAATCAGAAGAAGCTTGAGAATATGAATTTGGATGATGTTTTGGAGCATGCTGAGGACCATGAAACACAACCTGATCTCGGTGAATCGCATCTTGGTGGCGAAGAGTTTCTGAAGCAGTTTGAAGTCACGGATTATAAGGCTGATGTGGACTGGGATGATATTATTCCTGCTGCGGATCTTGCGAAAATTAAGGAAGAAGAGCAGAAGCGGAAAGATGAAGACTTCTTGCAGGAGCAGATCAGTCTTAGTAGTCGACGGAAGGCAGCGATCAGGCAATTGTCAAATGACATTGATTCTGAGGACAGCTCATCTCAACGAGAGAATCGACGGAAAGAGCGGGCTATCAAGCGCAAGCATGAAGTTGATGGCGCACGAGATCCTAATGCATTGACAGAACGTGATGTTCGAGCTATTTACAAAAGCATCTTGCGGTATGGTAACTTACGAGAACGGTGGCATCATATTGTTGCGGACGGATCATTTTCAAACAAGGATCCTGAGCGAATAAAGCAAGTTTTCGATGAGATGACTGAACTTAGTAAGGCAGCTATTGCTAAGCAAGAAGCAAGAAGAGCTGAACTAGAAAAGAACTTACCACCTAATGAAGTTGGAAAGAAGAAAGAGCGTAAGGCTGTTTTGTTTGAGTATAAGGGACTGGTTAAGAACCTGAATGCCGAACTGATCTTGCAACGACCGGCAGACTTGAAGGCACTCGATGATGCTATTCCAAAAGACGATCCTCAAAGCTTCAAGTTGAGTGGATATGTCAAATCTGTACACGGCTGGACATGCGCATGGGATACACAGGATGACAATAATTTGCTGATAGGGGTGTACAAATATGGATACGGAGCATGGGTTGCTATTCGTGATGATCCAATGTTAGGTTTGAGTGACAAGTTTTTCCTTGAGGAGCATCGGATAGAGAAAAAAGAAGAGCGTGGGAAAGAAGAGAAGCCGACTACTAAGATGCCTGGTCCTGTACATTTGGGACGTCGGGTAGAGTACTTAATTTCGCTTCTTAAAGAGCCCGAGCCTCATGACCCTGAAAAGGATGCTCGACGACGGAAGAGGATTGCTCTGAAGTCTAAGAACGGAGGATCGGCTTCTGCATCACCGGCACCTACTATTAAATCGGAAGGAAAAGCAGAGAGCAAGGCTGATAAGAATGACAGTGGACATGAGAGCGCACCTAGAGTAAAAGCGGTCAAATCTGAACGCCCGAAGAAGATAGCGAAGGCCGCAGTGAAGAACGGTACCAAGAATTCCACAAAGACAGCTAGCAAGCCCGCATCGGGTGACGGCGGAGAAAGTGATTACTCTAGTATGGACGAGCAGTCATGTAAAGACATGCTTCACCCAGTGCGACAAAGTCTGCGGCGACTGAGGAAAGGAGGTGCTGGAATTGATCGAGCCGAATGGGCTGAGATTCTCAAGCGGGAGTTGACGACTGTTGGAGATCATATCAGAAGCCTTGTTAGTCGAGAACCTGAAGGCGATCGTCAGCGGTTGCATAAGCATCTGTGGGTGTTTGCAAGCTACTTTTGGCCAGCGAAGGTGTCGTCAAGGAAAATTGCGGCGATGTACGAAAAAATTACGCAGAGAAAGGGTTGATGGTATATTGTATTTTAGTAATTTATTGTGTTATGTTTTATATATTCTTTTTTGTTGTATTCGATGGCAGGTTTTCAATTCATTTGTGTTTACATTTATTCTGATATGCTGTACGTTAAACTTGCAGTATACGACAGGAAGTACGACGGTTGCACAGCCAAGAAAGACCGTAATAAGAACAGAAAGAAAACACTTTGTAGCACTCATCTAGTTACAGAAGCGATGATCGATGAAGAGACAAGTTCTTTATAATGGAATACAACACTGTGTACTTTATAAGTACTTTTTAATGGATTCGAAGAGAATTCTTTACATTTTCTTTTCTTTTCTATGATTGGAATAATCATTGTTATTGAAACGCGACATCATGGTTTAAAAGATGTCTATGAGTGGTACTCAAACTACTATGCTTACGAAACATCAATTATTGACGACGTTTCAAACACTCTCCGTCAAACAACTTCAGCTGCAAATAATGATTCAATTTTCGAAATGAGATACAGAAGTTTGGAATTCAGAAGCAAAAGATGGTATACAGTATCCCGCACGTTAATATAAGTGGTACAGATCAAACATACGAATTCTTAGGCTGCACTCAGATATACACAGTTACACGAGAAGAGTGTACCACAGAGATCCGCCAAGATACAAGAACACATTGCTTAAAGGAAAAGTCTAACCAAACTCGCCTAAACAGACTTCGCAACGAAACATACTTTTTCTTTGGAGACCCTGAATTCTAAAGAAGCAAAGTTATGGAAAATCAAGAACAGACGTTGCCAGCCAATTACGAACAGCAGATATAGGGCTTTACCTTTAATGACGTCACGCAGATCTCATCGCGAAAGCTGCGACTCACAAGCGGCATTAGCGTATGTTGTGAGTGCACGAGCTCACGAAGAAACTGCAACCGAAACGAAATTAACAACCAGAAAAAGAAAGCTTTAAAGTTGGGAAAAAGGCTGGAGAGCTGGGTTGAAATGCGCTGATGGCAACATTGTTTTCGGCATTGACGAGGCCTGCGGAGGATTTTCGCGAGGCTGGAGCTTCGTTGTTTGGCGGTGGTCATAATGGTGGAGCTGGATCGCGCGGCAGAGTACGGCTTGTTGATCGGACTCGGCGAGACGATAAAGATGACGAAAATAATGACCACGATGATGAAGACGAAGAAGAAGACGAGAGAACACCGTTGATTGCGAGAAATAGAAAAGCGCGGAAAGGGAATAAACAAGGTCATGAAGTTGCTAAGCGGCAGGACCGGCGAGAAGCAGCAGAGTCGAGACTAGCTCAGGAACCTAATGCTCAAGTGATTTCGCGTACAGACGGAGCTGAAGGGTCACGAATAGTTCCTGATGACGATGAGGATGCAGCTGCGGATGCTGAACCATTGCCTGAACAGCCGCAGATGGGCGTGGGTCCTGTTGGAAAAGGCGATGATGATGATGATGATGATGATGATGATGACGAGACAAGGCCTTTGCTTGGACAGCCTAAACAGACCTGGAAAGACTCTTTAATTTCATCGCTGTCGTATTACTTGTGCTGTGGAAGACAATATGTGGATGAGGACGAGTACGATCTGGAATCTGCTCAGCCGAACGGAATATTCTCTGCGGATCCTAATATTGCCTACGACGTACTCTACGAGAACCAACGCGGACTTTTCTTCTTCGGCTCACCATTTTTTTCCTCACAGTCACTGCTACAAATCGATCCCCCAGCATGGGTCGACGCCGACCTACGACCCTCACCATTCGACATTCTTTCCGCACCTGTACCGGACCCATCATGGGACTGGTCATGGCGATGCTGGTACGTTGACATGACCACGGACGTTGATGACCAAGGATGGGCGTACTCATTACGGTTTGCCTCACAAAGTTGGCACGGTGCGCATGTTTGGTTTCATAGTTTTGTGCGACGACGACGGTGGATACGGAAACGGCGACGTCGGGCGAGTGAGCAACAAACGCGACAAACATCTCTTGCGTTGGGTACGTCTACGTATAGTATGGACGTATCGGATGAAACGCCGAATACTATTTCGGAACTCATGCGCCGTCTACGGAAATTACGACTTGACCGAGAGAAAATTGACGCAGTGGAATTATTTGTATGCTCCGGCACGGACGAAATACAGTCACTAGCATCACTAATGCACCGCATTATCGCGTTTATGATATTCCAGCAATCACGACGAGAATTACTGCGTTCTTTACTTTTTTACTATCAACAGATTCGCGCACAGTCCAAGTTTCTCAAATCGGGGGTTAAAGAGGAAGTACATTCTACGCATGCGCACGATTCGCATGCTAGTTTGGATTTAGAGAATATGACAGCGGAGGAACTTCATTTGCATAAACGAGCGCTACACAACGCTATTCTTGTCGCGAAGAAAGAAGTGATGAATTTAGATTTCTACAGCGATAGAAAACTTTCGAATAAAGAGTATGCATCAATTGACCTTCTCGCGACTGATAAAGCGCACGAGTCGAGGTCTTTGGAAAGAACACTTGAGGAAGTTGAAAATGAGGATGACGACGATGAAACTATTGCGTTGTCGGACGATAGTAGTAGTGGTCATACGTTGCATGCAGAGACTACGCTTGTGTCGAAGGCTGGGGAGGTGTCGTTGGATGATGTGGCTGTTTTAGGCAAGTGAGGAAGAGACATGTTGTGGTCTATTATTTTGGATGATTGGGTTTAGATGACATGATTTGGTGTTGGTTGGATTTAAATAGTTTGGACATGTAAATTATGATTAGACTTATCATTTATAAAAGGTTAGAAGTACTCCTAGATTAAAGTTTAAAGATTATTTCACCAACTCCACCAAAACCCATTAACCGACTTACGATCTCCACACAAAAGACCCACGAAAAGATGAGCACCCGCCCAAACCCGCCCAAATCAACCCCTTCTTCCCAACAATGCCGACCAACGCAACACACCGCACACCACAAAACGCGTCTGCTGAACGCCAGCACGCCGCAAAACAACCAAATGAACAGCACGACAGCGTATAAAGTACTACAGAACCTTGATTTACAGCATCTTTGGACGGACTTGGATTTGCATTGCGTTGGTGTGTTGGATGAGGGCGCGTTTGAGGTGCTGGATCTGGGGCAGATTGTGTTTGTGCGGGGACGGCCTTGTGTGGCGCTGTATGCTGAGGACGAGAGGAGGACGAAGACTGTTAGTAACGACGGAGAAGAAGAGGACGTGATTAAAGAAGAATGGGTGTTGCCGGTGCGGAAGGAGTCGAGTTGGAGCGTGAGGAAGTGGGCTGCCGTGTTTGATAGTCTCGAGGCGTATTGTGGACAAGACGTGAAGCGGATACTGATGGCTTTGTACACGACTGATTCTACTGTTGTGTACTATTTCGTTCATAAGGGGTTAATAAAGCCCAGGAAGAACGGTTGATTGTTGTATGTAAATGGACATGCGGAACTGTACGATAAGGGAATTCTATTATAGAATTAATGTATTGTATTATACTATAACTCATCGCCTGGGTTGTTTAGCTTTCATAGCTTCTATCCTCGCCTTCAACTGACTCGTAACCTCCGCAGCTCTTTTCCAACTCTCCACACTTCCCGCTCCTGCTCCCGCACCAGAGCCAGAGCCAGAGCCAGCGTCATAATCAATTCTGTTACCATCAAAAAGACTCGTACTAGCAACTCGCGTATGCGTATATAATGGCTCCCTCCGCCTTCTAACCTCTCTCTCCGCAACAGCAACAGCAACATCCACCATCTCTGTATCCCTATCCCCTTCGTCTCCCGCGCGATGTCCATTTGACGGTGCCTCATGACCGTTCAACCGCGCTTCAGAACGAACACGATCAACTTCCCTCGTCAATCCCGTAATTTTCAACCGCGCAGCATCAACCTCCGCGCGAAGCCTTGATATCTGCGCGTCTTTAGCTTGAATACTTAATACATCCCTCGTATGCTCTTCCACCAACCGCGCATTATTACTCTGAAGTTCCTGCACTTCTTGCGTCAGTCTAGCGTTTACTATTCCAAGTTCTTGTAATTCGGACGTTAACGACGATGTAGTACTCGTCCATTCTTCTTTCGCCCGGCGGAGTTCGGACAGTTCGTGTTTTTCAGCTAGTGAAAGACCACTATGTGCAGGCGCTGTGCTACTTGATAATGAAACGCCTGTTAATCCACGACCGTTAGCCACAGTACGAAGCGGCGTTGACGAACTTGTCGTTGTTGTTGTTGTTGTTGTTGGACGCGCTCGGGGGGATGTGGCTTCGTCGGGTTTTTTGCGAAGTGTACTTGAGACACCTATACGCGACGTACGTGCAGATGATAAGCGCGATGTAGACGTACTTGAACTTGATCCTGGCTCAGATCGAGTAGGTGGAGTCGCTGACTTTTTCAACGTCCCAGGTCGTTTCACCGGCGCTTGTTTAACCGGTGCTTTCGCAACAGGAGGCGGCGGCGGTGGTGCGACTTTCTCTGGCTTTGCGCGAACAACTGCAGTCTCAAAGTACTCTTTAATCATCTGTTTTCTAATATCATCAAACTCGCTGATATAAGGCGTCATAGCGCGTTCACCAATCATCTTCATAATCGTACCCATAGCTTCTGCGCCCGCTGATCGAACAGGTTTCGCCGTGTCGGCGAGTAAAGCAGTACATGCTTCGCAGAGTTGTTTGATGTCTGCTGGCTTTGGTATGATTTTAACAGATTTAAGACATCGGACGAGGAACATGGCGGTTTCTTGTTTAACTTGTGGGGTTTTGTGTTTTGTGAATGTGAGAATGTCGTCCATAAAGTCTGATAACGACGTTGCTTCGAAAAGAGCGTCGAGCGCGGCGCCGATGGCTTCAGAGACTGATACTTTCTTCTCCTTAAGACGTTCAAATAACGACGTAGAAACAATCGATCTGTACTTTCCACACGCGGTACGTAATCCCTTTGCAAGTGCCTCAATACACTTTGCAGCGTTGGTGACCACAGCGACATTTGCGTCTTTCAAAACGCATTTTCCCAGAGTTCGCATAACCTCGCCATAGTCCGCATCGGCAATCTTGGGCACTGATACGACGTTGAGTAAATCATCAACGGCTTCTTTCCGGTCTTTCCATTTAGCAGAGGCCATGCGTGGGTAAAAGTCTGCGGGGATGGACGCCGATACGTCGACGGCTTCGATAAGGTCAAGTGGGTCTACTTCTTCTTCGTCGTCGTCGACTGCGTCAGGGGTATTTGACGACTGAGCGGGTTGAGCAGCTAATGCAGCCTGTGCCGCCTGCTGAGAGAGAAGAAACCGCTGCTGCTGCGGAACAGTACCCTTAACAGCATCAAAGGCCTCTTCGAGTTCTTTTTGCTGCACGGGTTTAAGATCAGTGAGAAGAATACTCTTCAGCGGATCACCGATCCATTTGTACAGTTCAATAGCGAGATTCGACGCTTCCGCACGCACGTTTTTGTCAGAGTGCGCAAACAGCTTCGGCAATGCTTTGATTATGCCCTTTGCGTTCACAGTCTTTGTTCCAAACGCCGCGACGATTTCCCTCAACGCCATCGTCGTTCCTGCGACTAATTTCGGCAGTTTATTTCCCAGAATCGGCAAAAGCTCTTCAATTACCGGATCAGGCGTGTCCAATTCGACAAAATACAGCAACGCGTCAACAGTGTTTTGCTTCGTCGCAGCACGCATCGAAACAAGGCCCTTTTCCGCCAAAGGCGCCACGACCGTCCCGCGCAGACGTAAACACGCATTGGCGCCGCCATACTGCAGCAACGCGACCAACGACGCGATTCCGGCTTCCTGAGCAGCTACATTTGAATCTGTGACGATTTTCCTGTAAAGAGTCGGGTCGCTGAGGAACGGGTGGAAACACGCGTCGGTGTCGCTCGCGGAGAGGGAGAATTGCTTTTTTAACTCCTCGTAGGCGCCCAATCGCACTTTCCAGACCTGACTCTGTTAATATAGTGTTTATTACAGCTATATAAAAGTAATTTACCTTGTGCACTACGCGCTCGGTGAGCGGCAAAGACGCGTAATCCGGCTCATCAGCCATTTGTTTTGCTGGGCTCCGAGGCGAAGTTGCCTTTGCCGTTGCCTTTGTTTACTTTGCTGCGGCGCGACATAACTACGTAAACATTGCGCCTACAATTACATATATATATCCACATTGTACCTATACTATATATATATATACTATATACGGTGTATACGGTAAAAGATGGCTGCCGGATACTTGACTGACCGGCAGCGCGATGATCTGTACGTACACCACTGCTATTACGGAGTGTGCTGACTAAAAGAGACACAAAGCGATGCTGGAGTACTTTGCTGCGAACGGGCTGAACACGAGCAAAGCGGCACTGGAAAAGGAATTGAATATACAATTGCCAAATGGGGAAACAGATAAACAGTACGAGGCTGTCTTGGAGAAGAAGTGGTCGGCTGTGCTGTGGCTGCAGAAGAAGGTATTTTTGCGCTGTAAGAAGTAATGGGCTGTGGCTAATTGCCAGGTCTCTGATCTCGAAAGACGCGTGGAATCGCTGCAGAAAGAACTCGACGAGCGGCCGAGTCCAAACAACAACTCGCCAAACCCAGCCTGGATCCCCAAATCCGCCTCGGTCGTCTTCCGGGGCCATCGGAAGAGCGTAGCAGCGCTCTCGTTCCACCCGTTCCTGCCCTTACTCGCCTCGGCCGCCGAAGACTGCGCGGTCCGGCTTTGGCAGACTGATTCAGGTCAAATCGACCGTGTTCTGCTCGGTCATACAAAGTCTGTTACTGACGTGGTCTTTGGCGGTGTTGAAGACGATGTCGTACTAGCCTCTGCGTCTGCGGACATGACGGTTCGCATCTGGTCCGCAAAGAACGAGTACAGACCGACAAAGACTTTAAAAGGCCACGATCATACTGTCACAAAGCTCTGTTTTTTCCCGGACAACGTGCGTCTAGCCTCTGCGTCCAGGGACTGCTCTATCCGCATCTGGGCCGTGGACACAGGATTCTGTCTACGCACTGTCGCCGGACACAGCGACTGGGTCCGCGGCATTGTGCCTTCTCACGACGGGCAGTTTATAATATCCACTGGCTCAGACAAAACCGTGCGCATAAGCTCTATTCGCGACGGATCATGTCGCGTGTTCTTCACTGCGCACGAGCAGGTCATAGACTGTCTTGCTGTCGCACCACCTACAGCATCGCAGCACATAGCAGCGCTAACAACAATAGTAACTCAACCACCATACTACGTCACCGGTGCTCGCGACCGGCTGATAAAACTTTGGGACGCCAAAGGCACGTTAATCCACACTTTTGAAGGCTACGAGAGTTGGGTAAAAACACTCGTTTTTCATCCTGGCGGGCGCTATTTATTCTCCGCAGGCGACAGTAAAAATATACGGATCTGGGATCTTGCGCAAGGCGGTGAATGCGTGAGGATACTTGAGCATGCGCATGAGCATTTCATCACCGCGTTGGCTGTCGCGCAGCCGATACAGCAGCCAGGCGGAAGACTGCTCTATCGCAACATGATGGCCTCGGCTGCTCTCGACACCGAAATCAAACTGTGGATCTAGTCCCGAGATCCGAGATGTGCATGTTCATGAGCATTGGCTGGCGTTGGTGTATATTCTTGTATAATATAATATAGTATAGTATAGCATAAATCTTGTAATCTCATCCCAATCGAGTTATCTGTTTACATTTACCACGTGACACCGAGCGGCTTGCGCGGCCAGTGCGGGTTGCGTCAGAGGGCCCCCCTTCGTCTCCACACATAAGCTCGAACTCACCAAATCCAGCCATCAGTAAACAAAGCAACCCGTATTTTATAGACAAATGGCGTCAATTGATCTGTCGACGAACGGACGCGAGATTCAGCGCGTGTACGACGCAATTGTCGGCGGCGCGGAGGATCTTTCGTGGGCGGTCTTTTCGTATGGCGCGGGTTTGAATAACAGCACTGTGAAGCTGCAGGCCACTGGTTGTACGTCCTCTTCTTAATAGGCACTGTTTAATAGTGCTATATTTGTATAAAGATACTAACGAGTAGTAGCTGGCGGCCTGGAAGAGCTACAAGAAGAGCTCTCGGAGGGCAAGATCCAGTATGCTTTTGCCCGTGTTCTGGAGCCCAACTCGCAGCTGCCCAAGTTTGTTTTGATCGGAATGGTTTGTTTACTGTTTACTGTTTTACTACCTGTTGTGTTGTTTATGGTATTAATTGGGATTAGTGCGGAGAAGGTGTTCCGGAGCGCGCAAAGGGGTACTTTAATGCCCACTTTGCTACCGTCGCCAGATTATTCCACGTAAGCCTCTCTTTCCTATCTTCATCATCAACACTGCTAACGTCTACCCAGGGCTACCACGTGCAAATTACAGCGCGATCTCTCGACGACGCTGATCCCGCCGAAATCCTCCGCAAAGTATCCGACGCCTCAGGATCCAAATACTCCGTCGCAGATCTCGCCTCCAAATTCGGCAAAGCACCTCCCGTTCGACCCAAATACGCCAGTGCTCATCCTACCTCCGGCGCCTCTGAAGACGATTGGGGAACAGACGCACCACCTGTCGTCGAAGGAAAAGTGACAAAAGTCGCGTCGGCTTATAAACCTGTTAAAGTTGATCTTGACGCGATCAGAAAGAGTTCGGCGCAGGAACGTTCCGGAATTGAGCCTGTGAAGAGTACTTACCAACCAATTGGAAAAGTAGACATTGCAGCTATTCGCGCTTCTGCGGCGAAACAAGAACGTGAAGTTGACGAGAGACCCGAGATTGTAAAGGGCGCTTATCAACCTATTGGAAAAGTTGATTTGGCGGCAATTAGAGCTCAGGCAAAGCAGCATGAAGAAAGTAGACCTTCTTTTACTGCAAAGCCTACTCCTAAACGAACTGAAGAGCCCGAGCAAGAAGAAAAGCCCGCGTCATTGGCAGACCGTGCGAAAGCATTCACTGTCTCTTCTTCTTCTTCTTCTTCAGGTCGTCTTTCAGAACTTCCAAAACCCAAAGTTGAAAAATCTTCAATCACAAGTCGTTTCAGTACTCCGAAATCATTCGGAACAGCGCCTGTTTTACCTGGAAATCAATTTTCTTCTGAACCAAAGAATATCGGTGGTTTGAAGAATTTTGGCGCTATGGCTGGAAAAACACCTGCCCAATTATGGGCTGAGAGAAAGGCTAGAGAAGCTGGAAATACGACTACTACGACTACAGCGGCTGCTGCGGTTACACCTGCGTCGCCTAAAGCTAGGTATATCCCAGCTTCTGAACGCGCTGAAGAAAGTGAAGAAGAAGAAACTCCGCATACGAGTATTTCAGCACTTCGCGATCGTTTCGCCAAAGCGGCTGTTGAAGATGAAGAGGAGAAGGAAGAAGAGGAAGAGGAAAGACCTGCGTCGCCTATTCGTCTTGCGAGACCTGTGGCTGCTGCATCGTCTGTTGTTCGTGGTCCTGCTTTTCCACCTCGTCAGGCTGAGCCGGAGCCGGAATCTGAGCCTGAACAAGAGCCTGAACAGGAACCAGAGCCGGAACATGAACATAAACAAGAAGAAGAGCCGCCGATGCCACCTAAGATTGACTTTTCTTCAAGACCATCACTTGCATCAAGAGCTCCTGCGCCAATTCCCGAGCCAGAGCCAGAGCCAGAATATGAGCCAGAACAAGAAGAAGAGAAAGAACCTGAGAATGCATTTGCAAAGGGAAGACAAGCAGCTGCAGCTGCACTTTCATCTGGTGGAATCATGGGCGGTCCTGCACCGGTTCGTGCACCTGCACCTGCACCCGCACCAGAGCCAGAGCCGGAAGTCGAGGCAGCTTCGTCTGGTGGTATTGTAGCTGTTGCTATCTACGACTATGAAAAAGAAGAAGATAACGAAATTTCACTTTTCGAAGGTGAAGAAATTGTCGATATTGAGGAAATTGATGAAGGATGGTGGAAGGGGACGAATACTAAAGGAGAAATTGGACTTTTCCCTTCGAATTACGTTGAGGTTAAAGAGTCTTCTTCTCAATCTCACGCTCAACCTCAACCTCAGTCTCAGTCTCACGAAGGACCAGCGCCAGAACCAGAACCAGCACATGAAGAAGAATTAAGTGTACCATCATTAGGCGTCGGCGCAGGAGTTTCAGGACCAAGTGCGACTACATTATACGAATACACTGCTGAAGAAGATAATGAGTTGAGTTTTCCGGAGGGCGTTGTTATTACTGATATTCAGTTCCCGGATGAAGAATGGTGGAGTGGTGTTTATAATGGAGAGAGGAAGTTGTTTCCTGCTAATTATGTTAGTTTGGCTTAAATTCACAATGTGAGTGAGACTTTGTTGTGAAAGCGCTTTTGTGAGTAGAGAGCTTTGTTATGAGGAGGAGGAGGGATTATATGGAGGGATGTTTGAGGTATGCCAGATTTGAGAAGGATTTGTAGAAATGTATTGACGTTTTTGTTGTTATTCACTATCTTCTTCTATATCTTCTTCTAAATACGTATTCGCAAACTCTTGCTCCGCATCGTCCTTATCTTTATCTTTGTCCTTGTCCTTGTCCGCGTTATTGTTTGTGTTATTGTTTGTGTTATTGTTATTGTTAGTATCATCATCAGCGAACCAATCCCTTTCAAATCCCAAATACCGTCCACCGATACTGCGAAACCGTTCGTCGCGTTTACAAAGTGCGATCCAAAAGACGAATTGGGTCATTAGTTTATCTGCGCGTAGGGTTGGTTGTTGTGGTAGTAATGGCGATGCGTCAGATGTATCAGAAGAGTAGGAGGAGGAGGAGGAGGTGGAGGAGGAGGAGAAGGGAAAAGAGGAAAGGAGGGTTGTGAGGGATGTTGTGGTTTGGTGGTGGCGGGATTGGAGGGTTGTTGTTAATGGTACGCAGAACGACGACGATGACGATGACGATGAACTTAAAGAAGTGTAATTTTTTTTCTTTGTATATGTTGAAGCAGTACTCGACGTAGAAGAAGAAGAAGATAGAAAAGACTTTATAGAAATAGGTAATCGCGAAATAGGCGGTTTCGGCAACTCTTCAAACGTCCCTTTGACAGCGATTATCCCCGCGACCTCCGGCAACGTATTTAAAACTACCTCCGCATCCGAGAGCCGTGAAGCGATAGCATCCAGTGTCTCGACATGATGACACGACGGCGCGTAGTTTTCAAATATACCCGGTATAAGCGTCGATGCAGGAATCTCGTATACGGAAGAAATAGCGTTATCGCTTTTGTACAGTATTTTACCCAACGCGTGAAATAACTCGATTCGCGATTCTCGTAAGGCGGGGACGTATTTACCCTTTGCTAGAGCGTGTAGTTGGAGTGCGTTAATAGCAGAGCGTACGTCACCGGATTCAGCAAGTGATGGTATAATGTTATTGAGTGGCGATAAGTGTTGGTGTTTTGAGATTGCGCGGAGCACTTTTGTGAGAAGAGTTTTGTTGATGGGGTTGAATTGGATTTTTGCGATGCGGGGATTAGAGAGTAGTGATGAAGTTAAGACGGATGATGCGGTGAAGTGTGAGTCGGAGAGGATGATGTCTGAGATTATAAAGATGAGCGGCAGAGGACGGTGTTGGAAAGTGTGTATGTAGGTATTTATTGAATTGAGAAACCGCGTGCGGAAATCCGAGGGCGTTAAGACAGAGGCAGGGATATCTTCAATTAAGACAACTTTCTTTCTTTCCGTTGCGTTTTTCCTTAAATCAAAGACTATTTCATGTATATCTTCAGCATTGTGTTCAGGTTCATAATGAGCAAATCCGAACCGCGATACGGACGTCAGAAACTCATCAAAGCGAAGTGAAATCGAGTCATCTCGACTCTGCGGATCAGTCCATTCGACGATATCAAAATCAAGTTCTTTTGAAAGTATTTTAACAGCAGCGGTTTTACCGCTTCCAGGTGGACCGGAGAGGACTATTGCTTTAGGCGCGGAGGAAGAGGAGGTGAAGGAGCGTAAGAGACAGGTTTTGAGATCTGTGAGTTTGCGGGTGTGCACGGCGAGGGTCGAGGCTGTTGTTGGTGCGTATTTGTCTGTCCAGAGTGTATTGTCTGTTGAAAGTGGTTGTTTGTTTACATTTCCAGAAGTGGTATCAACGTCATCATCTGACTCCTCAATATCCTCTTTCCCTGCGTCATCGCTGTCCTCGTCATTGATCTCAACTACATTTGTATTTGCATTTGTAATAGACTCTATTTTCCGTCGTTTATAAACACGATTATCGACTCTTTTGAACGACAACTGCCGCTGTTTCTGTCGCTGCGGTGCGTTCATTGCTGAACTAACTCGACTCTGAGATCTCCCAACTGTCTTCTTTGTCAATTATCACAACACCCAACTACACCACAATGCGCGTATGTTGTATTGCATTTAACATATAGCTATATATAATGAACAGATATTGATAGTAGAGATAGTTCCGTCCCTGGTTAGAAACACCGCACCTTCGCCACGCGCTTCACGACGACGACTCCTCCGACGACGACTCTGCTCTTCCCCTCGAAAAGCAGACCGCGGCCTTACAAACCACCTCCCCGGTCTGCTCCGTGCGCGTACTGATCCCCGAATCCACAAAGACACTCGTGATAGTATCGCCTGCGCTGGAACATCTTTTGAATGCGGTCAAAGACGCAGAACAAGTCGGCTCCGTCTCCGTCGACGCGGGGAGTAAAAGCGCAACTTTCCCGATCCTCTGCGCAAAGACGAACGGGTTCCATTATTTGAACTTGCCGCGGTTCGACGATTCGTGCTGCAGACGCGTCGCGGAAACCCTTCTCGACGAACTAAAGCCCGAGTTGACGCTGATTCTGGCGCCGGTGCGCGGTATCGACGCTGTTTCGACACTTTCCACTTCTGTCTTTGATACCACAGCTCTTTCAAACGTGAAGAGTCTGGATCCGCCTAATTTCATGACAAATATCTACGCTTCATTGCTGTTTTCCGCAGAAATCCACGGCAAAAAGGCAGTCGCGGTCCTGGTCCCCGCCGACGGTGTTCCGGATCACGAGTCCATCGACGACGACTGCGCCAGAACAGCTTTCTCTGCTCTGACTTCTTTACTAAACACATCGTGGCCACTGACATCTACTCGCAAACCAACTAATCAAATGTACATTTAAACAATAATAGCAACAATAATAATATAGTAACGATAATAAGAACACTTTTCTACTACAAATCCATAGCCTCACGCATCGCCTCCGCGTTCTTCGTAGGCGCAGCGCCCGTCTCGTAAAAATTCAACCGCTCCTCAACCTGTCTCTTCAGCACCTGTCCAAACTTCGTAGACGGTTCGTCCGCAAACGAGTCAATGCGACTCGCAATCGAGCACTTGTTTGCCAGAAATCGCGATATCCGGCCTTTGTTCTTCTGCGCGGCTTTGCCGATGAAGGACGAGTGGTAGATAAGTCCGTATTTAGGCGTGTTGCCCTTCGTTTTCAGTGCTCGGAAGAGTGCCTTTTCAGCTCCGAGGATCTGTACAGTCGACGCGGGGTATTTCGACAAGTTAGTCAGACTTCCCGCGTGCGAAATCAACCGCGCTCCGACAACCTCGCCAATCAACTCCGACAAATTCGGCGCAACAGTCGTCATCTTCTCCAACAAGTACGCGTGCAGCTGCTTTCTGTAATCCGCCAAATTAACCGCCTTCTCCGCAAACGTAACAACATTATCCATATCCGTCTCCGAAATATCCTGACCCATACTGATTCTCGCAGCATCGATAATCCTCTGCGCAATCCCCGCGTCATCGTTCACCAACGCAGCAAGATCATGCAACGACTCCTCATTCAACGACGCCTTATCGCGAATCATAATCACAAGCTTCGAATACGTATAATTATCGCTCACAATCTTATACAACTCCGGGAAATGCCACGAATACCATTCCCGAACCCGCATAGCAAACGTATTAATATCCTTGTCAAGTTGATCCAACAACGCAATCGCCTGGATAATATGATTATCGTTCTTCTGCACACTAAACTGTACTTTATTACGCGAATACGCATGGCCCAAACCTAACTGCGCACGCTCAATATCTCCATCCTGCAACTGCTTCAACATCTTTGCTCCATGAAGTCTAATCCCACGCAACAGATCCTGCACGACTTCAGACGTATCGCATTCAATTCCCTTAAACGACTCTTTAATTCCACTCGCCAGCTTCAAGTCCGAAACACCGAGAATTGACTTGTGTTTTTTACTCTTCTTTGTGCTGTTTGGGATATTCAACTCTAAAAAGTTCTTCAAATGCTCGTTAACTACGCCCTCCGCAACATCATTCGCATTCTCCAACGCATGCGCTGCGCCCCTAAAACCCCCTCGTTAGCCCCAAAACACCCTTAATAACTCTAGAAATGTAAACAATACATACTTGAACGGCGCAAAACTAACGACCTCAAGCATCTTACTAAACACACTAAAATCATTCGCACCAGCCTGAACCTCCTTCAACCGCGCGCCAACGCTATCCGCAGGAAACGTCGTCTTGAACAACACGTATCCCGTGGGCTCTTCGTATAAAATGTACTGCGCCGACATCTCTTTTCTCGTTCTTTTTCTTTTGGACGTGAGAAAAGATTGGACGTGATGGTTAGGGGGGGGGGGTCGGTGATGGTTTTCTGCGCTGGGAGGAACGGGAAAAGTTTTTTTGGGGGGAGGTTAGTAATGTGTTATGTAAGAATTTGCAATTTTTGTTTATTTACATTATGTACTGATATTCTTCAATCTAGTCTGCTTTGATGTTTTATTAGAGAGTTTGCTGATATTTGTTTGTTTAAGAACAGTATTATATGTTTTTGCATTCCTCTACAGTGCCACCTACCTGGCTTCCATCATATTTAGGGTCACGCACCCACTACACTTTTCCTAGGGTTATCAAGATCTTCTTTCTTATTAAGAACCATTCAAGTAGATAAATATTCATTCACGAAAGCAACTTTGAAGTATGTGCTGTATCAGCAATAGTTTGATAGAAAAAGTGAATGTTTTTTTTGATTTTAGTGTTGAGGTTTATAAGTGTCGCTATCGTTGAAGATTTTACTTGTGCCATTTATCTTGCCATTCATCTTTCAAGTCTTTCTTTACAAAGACTTGGAGAAGCCAACTTGCGGGATAAACAATCTTTCTGTAACTCAACTTTCCTAGTCTGCATGATCCATAGACAAAGAAAATTAACAAAGACTGTTTATAGATAAATGTTTGATATAGCAATATGCTTAAATTATCTTGCTTAGTTACTTCAAGAATGAAGTTGTAGCTTATATTGTCAGGACTGCTATATTTGAAGCCAGCCGTGTCAAAATGCCAGACATCGAATACAAAATGAAAAACAGATAATTATACAAAACATTTTTGCTTTACAGTCTAATAAAATAAAACTTCAAACCTGATAACAATAGTTAGTAACCCACATTGGAGAAATGGTAAAAGCTCAACACCCACTTCCGCAACCCATTTTTACTCTACAAGCAAATTTTCCGTATTTAAATCGCTTCCTGTGTATACGTATCCTAGACTTAAAGCTATGATACAACATGATAAAAATGACAACTTGAGTGCAAAGAAGCAGCAGAGCAATCTTTTTTCCACTTTTCCCTAGTCTTTTCAGGCATGGCTTTTCTTTTTGAGAAGATATCTCTCTTGTGCTAACAGTTTCTTTACAGTGTTTTGCAGTTTTACTTGGTAACATGTTCATTCATGTTTCTCTATAGTGATGCAAGGATTCAGAGTTGACAGGTTGCTGTTACAATTGGAGGTCTCGCCCAGATAGCTATTCGTACCTCAAACTTCCTGGGCTTAATCATTGTAGAGAAATTAAGCTACTGATACCTTTTTCATGCTAACTATCAACAAAATTGATATACACTCTGATTATTATATCAAAGCAGACAGCCAAATTCTCTACAAAGTTCAAATTTGGTTGTGCAATCCAGCTTCAGATCTTTCAACAGCCACTGGGTTGTTCCTTGTGTTGTAAAAGCTCAAGTATATAGTTTCGAGGTTTGATGCTGTGACAAAGGTCGCAACTGTTAATAATACGGGTCACATCTTGTTAATGTTGTGGGAAGAGGAATGATTTGCTTAATAACATAGTCATGCAAGTATTTCCAGGATGCCTGGCAAGAGGGTTTGTATGATAAGCATCCAATAATGTCAGAACAATCGAAGTTGGAATGCATAGTTGATTAAATTTATGTAGAGAAGTTGGCTGTCTGCTTCGATATGATAGTCAGGGTACTCATCAATATTGTCGATGATTGACATCATAAAAGTACAGTAGAACCTTTCTGGATGCAGTATGTGTTAAGAGCAGAACTAGTTATAAGCCGATATTTTATCGTGTCTGAACTAAATTTCCATAGAGGCAATCAAGGTTATTTTAGCAATAATTCTTGTGACAGTCAAATAATTTGTTAATGATTAATGAGACCAGGAAGTTGCAGGAACAAGAAAGTGGTTAATGGCAGCAGCTGGAACACTTGAGAGAAAGTTGGCTAGGCAGTTTGATTCATTACAGCCAGTCAATTTGATTCATTACAGTTTCTGCAGTATATGACTACTTGAAAACTGACAAGCTGACAAACTGGCAAACTGACAAACTAGTAAACTGACAAACTGGTAAACTGATCATATATCAAAAGCACCTCAATACATGTGTGTAAAGACAGAATGTAATACATCTTTATGGTGAAATCAGAATAGGCAAAATGCAAGCATAGGTTACACAGAAGCAAGATCTCTATACTATAGCATATACTACTATAAACCACATAACAAACTTACAGTAAGTTCACACAGAGTAATCAAGCCAATGAGCATAATTGTGCAGTTCTGCCTATTTGAAAAAAAAAAAAACAATCAGGGTCAATTAACTGTTGTTCAAGCGAAAAAAGGGCAATGTATTGATATTTTTGTTATAGCCTGCTCAGCAGCTGTGTTGACCCAAGCTGAACTCTACAGCCAAATGACTAAACTGCTTCTTGTGAAGAAAGATCAACGGAAGAAACAGCTTCTTTAGCTTCTTTCTATATCCATTATTGAGCTTGCCTCGTACAACTAACGCTCAAAACCCTTTCCCACATCACTAATCCCTTAGTCAGCCAATTCTTCTACGCCGTGCATGAGCCTTCTGCCACGTCGTTATCGAAACACAATACACAGATCGCCCACGATGTTTATTTTAAACTGGTGTAAGTTCTTGCCTATTAACAAGAAGGAGAATATCAAAAATTGACGGCTTTGTTGAACAGTTTACGATGTGCTCGCTTCGCTGGGCCTGTTGAATAAGCATGCAAAGTTGCTCTTTCTCGGTCTCGACAACGCGGGAAAGACGACTCTTTTGCACATGCTCAAGGTATTTTCGAGTACGATTAATTGTCCAGAAGGAATAATACTGATCAGTGTAGAACGACCGACTTGCGACGCTGCAGCCCACACTTCATCCCAGTGCGTTTCTCACCACCGTTTGTCATATATAGATAGAAGAACTGACCTTTTCTAGCATCCGAGGAACTCGCGATTGGCAACTGCAAATTCACGACTTTTGATCTCGGTGGTCATCAGCAAGCTCGTAGACTGTGGAAAGATTACTTCCCCGAAGTCAACGGCATTGTTTTCCTCGTCGACTGTGCAGACATAGATCGTTTCGCCGAGAGCAAAGCCGAGCTCGACGCGCTTCTCGCCATCGAGGAGCTTTCAAAAGTACCTTTCCTTGTCTTGGGCAACAAAATCGACGCGCCTGGTGCCGTCTCCGAGGAAGAACTCCGCGCGTCGTTGGGTCTCTATCAGACTACTGGAAAGGGTAAAGTTCCGCTTGAGAATATCAGACCGATCGAGGTCTTTATGTGCTCTGTCGTCATGCGCCAGGGATACGGAGAGGGCATTAGATGGCTCAGTCAGTACGTTTAAACAGGTCGAGATAGGCGCTTAATTTTTAGTTTTCCTGTAATCTATAATAACATTTATCTTTGCACGTTTTTTTCCCCATTAAAAAAAGAAATTCTATCGTAAGTACGGCACCATCTCGATAGCTCGTTCCGGTTCGTTTTTATTATACACGAAAAGCCCCTGCAACTGCGCCGTGCTCACAGGCACTTTCAGTTCCTCAACCGCTTTCACGAACCGATCGCATTCGTCTTCAGCGTTTTCGTAGAATCGTAAAAACATCCGACGAATTTGGTACGCGCTTGCGTTATCAATCAATTGGCGCGCATCGACTCGACCTGGTCTTATTAATGCCGGATCGAGGTTTTCTTCGTGGTTTGTCGTCATGAAGATTAGACGTTCTTCAGAAGACGCGACGCCGTCGAGCGCATTAAGAAGACCAGAAAAGGTCACACCGGAGAGTTTGTATCCTCCTTCGTCTGTTTGTTCACGTTTGTTGAACGCTGCGTCAATGTCTTCGAGAAGTAAGATACTTCGATCAGGAATATGGTTCATCAAATGATTCAATCTGTCGTCCGTCAAGTTCTGCTCACTCAGATTCAAAATACAGATATTGTAATCCAGCTCTCCCGCCAAAGCTTGTATAAAACTACTCTTCCCGCTTCCAGGTGGTCCGTAGAGTAAATATCCGCGTCTATACGGAATTCCTCGGTCATAATACCATTTCCCTGACTGCAAGAAATCCTTCACGTCACCAAGAATCCGCTCGCTGACTCCTTCGTCCAGAATTACACTCTCCAGCGACCGCTTCCGCCGCGGCTGTCCAAATGGCCGCCATTCAGGACCCCAGGAGGTGTATATCACAGTCTTTCCTTCCTGGCGTTTCACAGCCATCGTACTCGCTTCTTCCAACAACGACCTAAGCATCTCGCGGTCACGGTACAGCGTCGTCAAGGTAATTGTTTCAAACGGCGTTCCGGAGGTAAGATCCATCAACCGCGAGGATCGTTCTCGGTTTACCTGGATATACGCCCCTTTGTACCTCAACACGTGTTTTCCCGGTCCAGGAACAAGACTAAAGTTCGTCGACACGCTGCCGTTGTCGTGTTGTTTATACGTAGTCTGCACGCTCAAATGATGCGACGAAGTAAACAAGTTCCGCATCCTCAGTAACCGTCCTCGAAGTCCACCGACATCAGAGCCACTACCAGCCTGTGCTAATGCTGCAGTCTCTTCACGTGCCATCCAGTCTAAAAACCAGACATACGACCGGTCCTTAGACGGGATCTCCAAGTCCACAAGCAGCTGTTTGTAAACAAACGTCGAGCCGCGAGTCACAATCTGGCGACCGGCCGCGAGCACGACTCCGAGACCCATTAACCCAAATCCCTGTAACTCGTTAGTAACTATTCATCCTCGAGAATTGGTATAGTCCTCGTACAGCTGCAAAATACGGATTTGCTTCCAGCGTTCGCGCAATCATCCCCTTTTTTTCAATTCCTTCAGACACTGTCGAACTAACAGCAGCATCCCCGCCTGCACTCGGCAGCGCATTAACCACTTCTTCCGCCATTTTATTTACAATTTTCTTCTTTTGCAGATGGACGACAATTCCATCCCCATTATACTTTTTTGCTATCCCGGGTTTCTCGACGCGCCTCGTGCGGCGCGTTTAAACTTTTCAATTTAACTTTTTGGCTAAATTACCCTTTACGCGTCGCGACGCGTCTTCTCTTCTTTTGTTTCTCAAAAAGACAAGCACAACAAAGTCGCAATGTACAGAGTGCAAAAGAAACGAGCGCTAGAACGCACGAACTTTGGCCATGAAGTGGAGCGCGAACAGGCGTATCCTGATCGGTTGAATATGTACTTTATTCCTCCACTTGCTGAGATTACGGTAGAGCAATTTGAGCAGTGGGCTGTTGACCGTCTTCGTGGTATGTTTTCTTGCGCAATAAAGTGTTTTCATGTACTGATCTGTATCAGTTTTAAGTGAAATTGAGTCTTGTTTGTTTCGAAATCGGACAACAAAACAAATCGAACAAGCAGTGCGTCCGCTGTTGGACAAATATATGCCGTTATCTGCTGCGTCGTCAATTGCCTCGCGTGCTAAAGATGCTCAGATACAAGAAGAGCGGAAAAAAGATCACTATTCTCATTTTATTCTGCGTTTAGCATTTTGCAGAAGGTATTTATATTTAAGTCGTGTTATGAGTTGAGATTAATATTCGTAGTGAGGATTTACGTCGGCGATTCGTTAAAGCAGAGTCGATTCTCTTCAGAATTCGATACCTTTCTGCAGATCCTATTGAACAGCATACATTTCTTTCCAAACACGACTTTGGCTGGACACCAGTCCCCGAGACTGAAAAGCAGGATCTTTTACCAAACCTATCCTTCGCAACAGAATCCGCCGCGGCGCCATCAGCCGCCACCCTCGCAAGCGAAACATACTTCAAGATACCCTTTGAACGAGTCCCGGAACTTGTCGAGTCTCGGAGAGTGTTTATGAAAGCAGGAGTGGCGTATGTGCCGTCGTCCCTGCAACTGTCACTCGTAATGACAGAGTTCACAGACGCACTTACCCGCGCTCTTGAAATTACCGCACGCGCACTACCTCGTCTCGACGAAGACGACCGTCTTGTTCCTGTCCTCAACCATCTTTCAAAGGGCTTTATTGCTCCAGAGTATAATCCCGACGCAAACGCAGCATCGCTCCACGGCGCCGTGACTGCTGGACAAATTGACTCTCTTGTTCAACACATGCCGCTCTGCATGCGCAACATGCACCAGGCACTTAAACACGACCACCACCTGCGCTACTTTGCGCGACAACAATACGGTTTGTTTCTTAAAGGCATTGGTCTCTCCGTCGACGAAGCTCTTATATTCTGGCGAAAATCGTTCTCAAGCGTGTCGGATGACAAGTTCACAAAGGAGTACAGATATAATATCAGGCATAACTACGGTCTTGAAGGAAATCGCAAAAATTATAGGCCCTTGTCTTGTCAACAAATTCTCTCCGATGCACAACCAGGTCCTCACGACCACCACGGCTGCCCATACCGCACATTCTCTGAAGATAACCTCCAAGTAGCTCTCGAAGCCATGGGTGTATCTGATAAATCCGTGCTACGTGCAGTCAAAGACGACGTTAAAGCGAAACAATTCCACGTCGCCTGTACGCGTGTGTTTGAAGCACAACATAGACCTGTACAGGGAGTCAAGAGTTTTATTGGGACCGCTGTGGGTATGGAGAGTGTTACGCATCCGAACTTGTACTTTGACCGCAGCGTGCAGTTTAAGAAGGAGGTTGAGAAATTGAATAGTAAAGATGTTGG
The DNA here is from genome assembly GCA_030571435.1 of Myxozyma mucilagina. NCBI lineage: Eukaryota > Fungi > Ascomycota > Lipomycetes > Lipomycetales > Lipomycetaceae > Myxozyma > Myxozyma mucilagina. Next base: position 4,102 of record JAJLXV010000174.1, on the reverse strand, counting down.
AGAGGGGGTCGCGGTATAGTTGGGTGTTTATGGATGGGGTAATGGGAATAAATGTTTTTGTGTAATCTGAGTTCATAAAACTGTAAAGCAACTTTGAAGTTCTATGTCGCTGTCAATCTTATTCAATGCAGTAACAGCACTTTTATTAAATCCAGCGGATCCAATTTTACAGCAAGAGTTATGTGCCAAAGCCAATTGAGCTAGCAATTGAGAAACTGATCAGGTGACCTGAAGTCAAGCAAGTTGATATGGTGGATGTTCCTTAGTAAGTTCAAGGCAGCTATGATTAGTATGTGCGGATGTAGTAAATTTATAGAAAAATGAGAGTTAACCTCATAATTAGCCCATTTTGTAAACATTCAGATGCAAAAGGCTGAAGTTGATTTCACAATGCCCGCCAAAAGAAACAACAGTGACGTCATGCGCGGGGTGAGTGATAGGAAATAGGAAACATGGTATAATGAGCGTCTAGCTAAGCAATGATCCTATAGGCTTTGCTGGTGTTTCTTCTAGGTAAAGAGTATTTTCTGGCCTTTTTAATAAACTTTCTAGTGCTTCTAATTTATCTCGTGGATCAGACGACATTTGAAGATTCAACAAGACATGCTCGATCCTAACAAATCAAGCACTGCACGAATTAGTACTAGGTGTAAACGCCTAGTTGTACTTTTTGATGGTACATTCCAAGCCTCATTGTTAAATGCTCAAACTAATCAAGTTAGAAACGTGCGAACACGGTCGAGAGTGGTCCAATGCAGCTCGTTTAGTCTATGCAATGACGAGAGCCACGCGCGATAGATTTTCACAGGTCTTCATGATGAAAGGAGTAGAATCAGAAGCTGAACCAAAGCAATCGTTTATCAATAAAGTCAAAATGATTCGGTTAAAAGCGCGTTTGGTTTAGGTTCTCTCAGATTATTCGAAGAGGTATACGGCTTTCTTGCGGATAATTATGTAGTTGGGAATGAGCTTTTTGTTTTTGGTTCTTCTGAGGGCTCTTATATGGCCAGAACTATTTGCGAAATGATCGCTAACCACGGTCTTCTTACAAAACTAGGGATGCGATACTTTCGCAGGTACTTTGTCTTATACACTAGTAAACAGCACCGGGAAAAACTGGAAGAATTGGTAAAGGAACTGAAGGAAAATGATTACTTTACGGGCACAGTTAAAATAAAAGTGTTGGGATGCTTTGATAGTGCGAGTGATTCATCTCGGAGTAAACGCTGTACATTGTTTCATTGCAATAAAAGATATGCGTTTTTAAATCCTGAACTGAGTGCCAGTAATTTTCAGAAAAGAAGATTGGTTCTATCATACTAATCGTCCACAGATATAGAAAACGCGTTTCACGCGCTATGGGTACCCTGGAAATATAAAATCCTTCGATCCTGATTTGTGGTTTTTTAAAAAAAAGTCTTCAATGACACCTTTCAAGCAAGTGTGGTTTATGCAGAACCCCGTTGATATTGATTATAGGCACAACTCAGGCATTCATTCCGCTTTTTGTGATCCTGAGAACAACAAGTTACTTCCAGAAATCTACCCTGCAAGTCTATTAAAATATGGACCACTTATTTGGATGTATGGCCAACTCTCAGAACTCTTGGAGTTTGACACTCAGCTATTACACAAATGGGTGAACCCAGTGGGCGTCTCCAACTCTAGTGGCAATGAGTATTCTTCGCCTATTCAATATGTATATGAGAAGTTTGGTGTTAATACTACAAACGAGGGAACCAAGTCTGCTATGAATGATAATGAGGCCTGGTATGAAGGGTGTTTTACCCGCAACTTTGCAGATCTGTATCATCATTTGCGTTCTTCGAACCTGCAAACAGTTCTTCCGCAAACAGTCTTCAAGCACAAGTATCAGAAAGGGAATGTTACAAATCACAAAGTAGACGATGCAAGAGTCACTAATGAGTTTATACACCAATCGGCTTTTAGTCAAGGGGTTTATGTACGAAATAGTAGAAGGGCTGTCAAACAAGAATTAGTTTCAAGTAATGAGCTGCTTGCTGATTGTTTCAAAGGACTGTATTATGCAGATTGGGATACCAACGGTCACTTGGAGACCAGAATGAAGCAATTGTTGAAAGAAATACTGTATGCTAAAGACATTTGAGCTAGGAGTTAAAAATTTGACTTGATCGGGTAATTCGAAGTCAAATTGCCATTGTGGTGGACATTCTCTGATGTTGTTTTTGAGCAGATCTAATAAGTATATGTGGATATAATGTACCGCTTTCTGTGGATGTGAAGGGAGAAAAAAGCTTAAGATCTCTGTTCCTACCTTCCAAGTTTCATTCATCTCAGGCGAGTGTCGCACTTTTCGACAAGCACAAGACGCGACGCGTTTTTTTACCTTATAGTTAAAATCACCACAAATCGTCAATTTGTCAATGCCGCTTGAGGCCAATATAACTAGGGTTTTTGTGTCGAAGTAGAAGGATCTACTTATGTCCGTCAGGGTTCGGAGTCAGCAATTCGCACAAACGCCGCACACTATTCCCAAAAGATGCATCTCGGACCCGACGAGTCAAGTATCCATAGATGGATGGACCAAATCTGACAAAAAGTCGGCGCAAATTAGATATATCCGCTGGCGGGAATTGGATTTAAGAACGGTTATATGTCTAAAGCGTTGCCCTTCCTACCATGTAAATAGCACCCTCCGTCGCTGTTTGTTGGTCTCTAACAACCGACCGCACCGAACAAAGAAAGAAGAAAACAATGGCCGCACCTCAGGGATCAGTTCCTGCCGCTGTATTTGGTGATTATCCAGTTACAAAATACGATGTACCAGCCAGTGCAGTCTGTTTGGCCATCTTCATCTGTCTTGCTGTTGTGAACATGGTTCTGTTCAGAACCAATACTAGACGACACCACAAATTCATTATCAGCGGCCCTATGTTTGGTTTATGTATGGCGCGCACAGTCACGTTCGCCATGCGTATAGCTTACGCAAAGCATCCTCACAATATTAATATCGCAATTGCTTCTAACATCTTTTTGGCAGCTGGAGTTGTCATTTTATATATTTTGAATATTGTCTTTGCTCAGCGTATCTTTACTGCGCAACATCCTTCGCTCGGTTACAAGAAATCGCCGCTTTATAGAGTGTTTACGGTGTTTTATCTTATTGTTGTTTCATTATTAATTGTCTTGATTGTAACAACTGGTGTTTACTACCATGTCTCTTCTCCATCCGTTCTGCATGGAATCACCATCTTCCGCAAAGTTGCTCTTGTCTTTTTTACTGTCTCGGCCTTTCTTCCAATTCCAATCGTCATTGCTGCTTACACTATCCCGCGCACAATCCAAGATCAAGAGTGGCCTACGCGATATGCTCATTGGATTGAAAGATATCACGGTAGATACCAAGTTGATCCCTCAAGTGTACCATCTACTTTCAGTCCTATCGCAGACGAGCAAGGACGCCTTATTGTACATGTGATTAACCCAAAAGAGCAACGCAAAAACAGTATTGCAGTTATTGTTGTTATTATCGCTGCCATTTTCCTAACATTTGGAACTGCTGTCCGCACAGCTGGCAACTATGTTTCAGCGCCTGAAATCTACAAGCCATGGTTTGATCACCGTGTCACTATGTACCTTTGTATTGCACTTATCGAAGTCGGAGTTGAAGTGATGTGGCTTATTGCGCGTGTGGACTTACGCTTCTATATACCTGATCGTGCAGAGGACATTGAGGAAGATTTAGAGAAGAAGCTGGAGATTGGTGAAGACGCAAATATCACAGACACTAACACTACTGATATTAACTCAAAGCCCTCTTCAGCAATTTGAGGAATTTCAAAATTCACATTTTTGGAGTATGTTTTGAGTGTATAATCATCAGAGCATTGTACTTTAGTACGGCGTTTAATCAGAGAATTTATAGTAATGAAAAATTTTAGAAAATTTAGTCTATGCGTTGATGTTATGAAACTGTACTTTTGTAAGTCGTTAACTATTCTTTTACTCATAGAAAGATTTCAAATTTGGCTGTAAACCAATAACGTACTTTATCAGTCAGCGGCGGATTTCCTTAAACAGCAACTACATTATCTATTTTTTTCTTACAACAACACATTCA
>JAJLXV010000173.1:0-33187 GCA_030571435.1 Myxozyma mucilagina | reverse complement strand
CCCTATTGACGAAAACCCTATTGACGAAAACCCTATTGACGAAAACCCTATTGACGAAACCCTATTGACGAAAACCCTATTGACGAAAACCCTATTGACGAAAACCCTATTACCTTCACCGGTGCATATATCAAGAATAAAAAAAAAAAAAGGGTAAAAGCAGAGTATGAGTATGGAAATACAGTTTTCATCGTGCCTGGGTAGAACGCGGATAGTAGCGGCAAGTAGAGTGAGATTCAGAATTGGTCATTGGCTATTTTGGAAACCACCCGTAACAAACACTCAGAGAATTCAGTTTGTGCGAATTTCTGGCGTGGCCATGCAATTCACAATACAAATTAGCTCAATTGAACTGACCACTGATTGCTGATGAGTGTGCGATTATTCTACAAAGCTTATCAAAAGATGAACATTGCATACATCGTCTACTATGGACATGGACATCAGGCTCACAAGTTTTAACTTGAACGGTAGAGAAAAAAATATAGGAACACAATGCTAACCAGACGCAAATCAATCAGCTTGAACTAACAATATAACTGACTTAGGCTCGTCTACCGAGAATTCAAGATTTACGTGATCTTTGTCTTGAGCTTTGTCTCAACATGATCGTCTTTACTGTACGATTTGCAACAACCACTGAAAATTTAAATACATTTTTCTTGAACTTATGTAAAAAGAACTTTCCTGAATCACCAACCTGAGAGAGACCAATATTGCACGAGCGGTACATTGAGGTCTCCACATAGTGCGCTCTAGTTATTTCCTAAAATACAAAAAATGTAAAAGAGGATAAATAATTAGCACTAAGCTTCTTCAATAATACTAATATCGGAGAGTTCTGCAACAGCATTAACCAGAGGTTCCAAAAAAGGGTGCTTTCCCTCGCAATACAATGATAGGAACGAGACCAATGAACGTATGACATATTTATCGTAAGTATCCACCTCCATGTTCTGCGTTCTTTCTGCATAAGCAGATGGGTACAGTCTTATACAATCAACAGCACTGAGTACGATATCGTAAACTTTCTCAGCAAGTCCAAATCCATGAGTCTCCAAACTCTCAAGGTCGATCCTTCGCGTGAGTTCCAGCGTATCTCGCGCAACGTCCAAAATATAAGTTACCTTTATTACCTGATCTTCACAGGTAAAGCACTGTAGCTCTAAAAGACCATGCTGCATACAGACATGCCACAATCGGTTCTGAAGCCACAGCTGAGAACTTATCAAGTCTGCTAATTGAGTTTCGTTCAAAGACCCCGGTTTATTTTTGAGATCATAATTTCGTGAGAGTTTCGAATGCATTTGCATCGCCGTTTGTTTGCTGAATTGTGTACAAGATCTACCTTCGCATTTCGCATTCCAGCACCGAATCAATAATGGATCTACGATACTATAAAGCTCCACTAATTCAAGAGTTGCGGGTGACACATCTTGCCGATTAAAACGTGATGCAGAAAATAGCATATTTTTAACCGTGCGCATAATACTATGCGTTATAGGTTTCCGTGAATGAAGTGAGAAGCCACTAAAAAAAGTTAACGATAATTTCCAACAGGTCACATGTTGGCGTACTGTTCAGTAACTGCAAGAATGCAAAAAACAATACTGCGTCGTTTCCAATCGTGCTGTTCACAGAGCGCTATATCCTCATAGGCTTGAGCCTGCATAATTTCAGCCAATGTGAGGGCTTCGCGTAACCGAAACCAAGCTGAGTGACGTTTTCGCAAACTCACTTCGCAATAGAACAAGAAAAACGATGTCCTGACAGAGTTGAGACTAGGAGATTCTATAAAGGAGGAATCGAGTTCTCGTAATAGTGAAGATTTCTCCATGAATGATTGTGCTAGTCGCGAGGAAGTTTGTTCATTGTCATAAGGAACAATACCAGCGAGTACAAATTTAAAGCCTGGATGCAAAAGAACAAACGCACAAATAGAGAAAACAAGAGCAGAAAACTGATAGTCACGCATGTGCTTGCAATCTCGAAACTGTGAAATTATCTCAGCACAATCGACCAAAGAATAATACTTTGACATCCGAGACTGGTATATGTCAAGTAACGTGCCAGCAACCTGAATGTCAATATATCGCAAATCAGCACTCCAATCTGTTAAACTGCCGGACTCCTCAAAACCACACAAGAGATTCGATAGCGGTGACTGTGGTACTTGCAAATCAGATGGGACACTAATGAATGCCTCGTGGGCATTGCACATTGATAATAACGACGCCGAGACGTTAGAGTCTAATGAGTCGCTTGAGCAGTTTTGAATCGAGTTACTGCTATGATCTAAGGAATTAGACATTATTGAACGCGCACTGGAAACTCTCAGAGAGCTAATTCTTCTGCACATCACGTAAGTACGTAATAGAGCCTTGCGGATTTCAAACTAACTTTCCAACAGGGCCTTTTTTTTCTGTGGCCTGGCGTACGAGCAATTCAAGCTCAAACGCCTGCAGCGGTTACAGGTCGCGTCTCTATCGCACTGCAAACGATCAATCAAATGTCTTACACTGAATGGAATCAACTCACTTTGACTTTCCTAAAAGCGCATTGATCGCACACACGATCATACTTAGATTTTTTTGAAATATAAGAAGCCATAAAAATCTATCGTCTTGCAGCTATAGTGATTCAGAACCAAAAATAATCATCTCTGCAAGCTTTCTTTAGGGAGTTGACTGTAGGCGTGATGGTGCGACAGCCCCTATGACTTCGTTGTTTAATTACAGATGTGAGTTCTAGTTTTATTTGTAAATTTAGTTTTATACGTACTTCCAGCGCCTTAACGAGTGATACACAGAGAAAAATAACACGGTGATCCAGTCAATGAAACGGTAATTGTTTTATCTAATCCAGCCATATGGACTACGGCCAGTCCGGGTTTCGTTTCCCCTCATCAACAAAGTTTAATTAATCTCCCACTTTCAGGCACGTCTAGTGTGAGACATGGAAGAAGACTAGAGAGCTATAGCTGAAAAGGATACGTTCTGTCTACAAATGAGTAATAATCATTTATAGTACCGCATCATTGTCATCTCTAAATCTATTTTTAAGCTAAACAATAAGATGAAAAGCTTAGAGCCACAAGATATCATAGGAACACAAAAAATTGAAGTTCTTGGAGACGCACGAACCCTAGGAAGCATTTTTGATCCCTAAACTTTAAAGTAGTAACTATCAATGTAGGCTGATTACAATACGTCCAAGTGCACTTTGCTTTTGTATTTTTACCCGACATGGAAGCACTTTTTGCAACTGTCGCCCTATCGATTATTTTGGTCTCAGCTGGTATTGGATATTCATCGAGATCTCATACGAAAAAAGGCACCGTACATGAAGTGCATACTTTGGAAACTTCAGCAGATACGCAAATCTCATGTGTAGTTATCCGTCCCCAGTTTCGGTCTCACAACAAAGTTTTACGGGTGCATACAAAAGAGGGTAGTTTACTGTACACTTTTGTGCGTCATAAATCAACGATTGAGTCCTCAAGTACTGTGTTCTATTCTATGCTAGACGAGCAAAACGAAGCGATATGCACCGTCTATGTTGGAGGTCTTAAAGGTCAAATTCTGTTCCATAGCAAAAATGGCTCCGTTACACAAGACACTGAAGAAGACGATTACGATGCGCTAAGCATTATATCAGTGAGACATGCTGTAAAAGGTGGACAGAGCTATAGAATGTTTATAATGTCAGATGGTGCTACTTATCAGTGGACGTCGAACTGCACTTTGGAAGAAATAGAATTCAAAATATCAGACGATAGCAATGAAAAAAGAGAAGTGTACACAGAAATATCCAGAGCATGCAAGGTCGGAACACGAATGTGGGAAATCAAGTTTGACAGGACCTCTGATCTGCATCCGACTGTCATTTTTTCAACTGCTTTAATGAGTATTCTAGATCAATGGACGACTGCATTTGGAGTGAAAGGAGTTCATAAAAAATCAAATAAGAACATTACTGTGGGGTTTAAGAACTGAAGCCTCAGTAGCCTCGTTGACATCTTCGAGTCTTATCGTTGGGAAGAGTTTCATTCTGTTATTATCACGCGGACTGTCGCAGTGTTTAGTCAATTCTGGCCCACGCTTCTTCAAGCAGTATTCATTTATAGGTTTATGTTTTACCAATACCCAAAAATCTTCATATTTCTGTCAAGGCCTAACTCTATATCTGAGTGCATAAGTTTTTTTCTTGTGATAATTCATTAATCATCGATCGTTACTACTAGCATTTTTGATCCAAGTGCTTCATCTCATCGTACATCTTCTCATAACATTGCAACATTAAAAATTACCAAAAAAAATATTAGACAGCAAGATGCTTTAATATTCCCATGAAATTCGACCATAAAACATCCAGATTCCCGTCTCCCAAAAATTGATCGGAACTGACCATGGATATGGTCATTTTTCCTTCCTCTACAGCAGCAACGCTCACTTTTATAGGAGGATTAATGACTCCGTGAGGTTGCGCGAATCCAAATGCACTAACACCTTTTGGAAACTTTCCAACACCAACGTTGGAAACCTCAATATCAGAGTCGCGAGGTTTTCCAAGGTTTGCTAGCATCCATTTTTGTACCTTCCCAAATAGATAACGAACCATGGCAGGTATATACAACGCTGAAAAAGAAGCACCACGCTTCAAATATTCTCCAAAGGAGCAGACGCCTTCCCAGCTGAAAGTGTCTTCTCTTGGAAAAATCTCACGGTACTGGCAAACGTAAGGACCAATTAAGGCATCTGGATCAGGGACTGTGTCTGAAGCAGGAATGAAACGTCGCGCGTTAACAGGAACTTGTACGTCAATGTTTCGGGCATCAGGAAATGTTTGGCAAAAGGCGACCCGCAGTGAATAAGCCAATAATGCAGTCATCGTGGTGTTATTAGCCCTAGTAGCAAGCAACAGATTCTTTGCTTCAGAAGCGGAAAAGGTTCCAATTTTCAACTCGCAATCAGCAACTGGGTAAAAAAATTCTCGCCTGTACACAGATGAATTTCGCCCAGTGTCGGGAACAACCCACTTTGGAGCAAAACGACGAGTCAACGTGTCCACGACGTACCAAAAAGGCGGATTCATATTGACAAGTAAGTCTAGTCTAGGTGGAGGTTCCGTACTGTCAGGCACGTAAATTTTGGCAGGTGGGTCAATATCTAATGTCGTGCTTCCGAAAGATACAACAATGTTTGCGAGCTCTCTAAGAAAGATTTTTGCTGATATACCATCAAACAGAGAGTGGTCGAATACGAAAAATATGTATCGCATGTTGTAGACGACTAACCGCCAGACCGGAGCGTTCGGAACGTTGTATTCAATTCTAGTTTTATTTAAACGAGAAATAAACTTCTGCATAGTTGGTATATCATTATGTTGGCCCTCCTCAAAGAAGACAATCTTGTTCAGATCAAGTTTGCGCAGAACAGAGACCATTGGATTCGTCCGATCCGCTTCCAATGAAATTGTGCAGCACAAAGCAGGATTTGCAATGACAATCTGTTCAAGTGCAAGGTACAATGCCGCTCGATTGATAGGAGTTTCAAATTCAACCCATAATGTAACACTGCGATAAAAATCAAGTAAAGCGCGATGGACGAAGTATTGCTCAAGAACACCTTTGGAGACATAAGTAATGATAGGAAAGCTACACGAAAGATATCAACTTACTGAGCGGGCGAGATTTGCTACAGTCCATTGTGAACCGTCAAAGCCTGACTGGGATAAAACGGTAGTTGCTCAGCACGACGGCAATCGCGGAGATCAATTGATGACAGTTTGGCAGACAAGGGATAAAATACATTATCGTTTTCGGCCTTCTTCGCGCGGCGCATAAGAAATAGGCGAGCTCGCTTAGCGTTGTCTCAGTTCAGGCGCGAATTTCCGCCATAAACTTCCTGCGGGTACGAAAGACTCAAGTGACGCCATCGTGCTGGAAGCGGCGGACATGCGTGTGCATGTACGACGTTATCACCCTTCAGAAGTTGGTAATTATTGCGCACTTGTCGCGGCGCAGCAGAAAGGAACTCTTGTTGACCCTGAGGCTCAGTAAAGCTAAGCCGAGGTTCGTAGCCCCTGTGTGCGCCCAGTAAGCAACGCTGCGTCTGCGTCGGCATCTGTGTGCCCTGTCTAGTTCAACAGCGTTACACACACACAAATCTTACCGATGCCTTTACCACTGGTTCTCGTACCTGCTGCTGTACTGCTCGTGGGCTGTCTGGCGCTGGGTGCCCGCAGCCGCTTTGCTAACGTAGGGTCTAGTCGTTATCCATTGGTCCGCGAACTCCCGCAATCCGGGCTGACATCGCTCTGTTTGCGTCCACAGTTCCGATACAGTAACAAAGTTTTTAATGTTTACTTGCTTTCCGGCGTAAAGCTGTTCAAATTTGTTCAACGCTATCCGTTGTCGCCCGAGATCGATTCCTCGGAAACGCCTTCCGCTTCTGAAGAGCCCAAAGGTGCTGTGTATACCCTTCTTGATGGTCAGGATTCCACCTGTCTGGCAACTGTACACGTCAACGGCCTGCATAGTAAAGTTTGCATGCATCGTTTCTGCGCCGCGCAAGCGCAGGAGCCCGGGCTGGTGAATATCCGCCATTGTGTCGACCAAGATGATAACTATCGTATATTTATTTTGCCTGACGGGAAGACCTTTCAATGGACCGGCACAGAAAGATATCTTGAGCGTGTCATTGACCGTACAGGACTACGAACCTCTGAAGTTAGGGAACGAATTGGTGCTGCCCGTAGAATAGGAACACGCATCTGGGAAATCAAATATGACGAAACGCAACTACCTGCTGAGATTGTGCTTTCTACGGCCCTAGTTAGTGTCTTGGATCAGTGGAACACAGCACTCGGTGTTTGTGGGCTAATCTTCAGTCAGGCAAAGCCGCCACCATCAGTCTCGTCTACATTGCTGACGAGCATCCGAACAAGGTGACTCACGTGGCACGCTACTCTGTTATACGATAGAATCTGTATTTTACTGCTTACACGTCTCTGTTAGTTGCTGGATTTTAGTGGAAGATATGAAGCTGTGTCCATCACCTGGAATTGAAAGTAAAGCCATCAAAGACAACCATTGCCAGAACTCAGTATAAATAAAAGTAGACACTGCCGACCGTCAATCTTCAGCTGTTGCTTTACGATGCACGTTGCGTTGCCTAGCGTCTTAGCAGTGAAGGGATATGCAAGTGGTGCATAAGAAAATGCGCACATGTGCCACAGCCCGCTATCAGCGTTGAGACGGTTGGCAAGCTCGGAACGCCTTAGCAGCAATTAAATTATACACACCAGCTTCAAACAAAACTTATGTCTTCAAATAATATAAGTAAAGAAATCATTGCTGTAAGTGAAAGAGACTAACAGTTAAAAGTTTAAAAAGGAGCTTGAAATGAAATTTACTTTTAATAATCGATGAACGTATACTTCTATTAGCTGCACCGCTAGCCGCAAATACTCTGATAGGCGCTGGCACCGACTCACCCTCAACTGAAATTCTCTGTATGTACCACCCTTCATTAGCTAATTGGGTCACACGACTTTGAATATGACAGTTTTTTGAAAATCACTTCTTTTTAAAATCCTGTCAGATATTTTGTTAAATTCTAAAATGTTTAAAGTAAAGCTTTCTACCGACGCCCTTGCCCCAATTATTTGAGAAAAAGCAACAAAAGAACTAGTTAACTTATAAGTTGAAATACAAAAAGTAAAGTTTGTGATCTGTGTCAGCCATAATCACTAACTATAACACGAACTAAACAAACTAGCCGCTTCTGGTGACTTTCTTTATCATGTGTAATTAGGTTGGTTAGAAGACAACGCTTGCAATAATTTACTTGCATTCGTAGTGGACTACGGTTTCCTTGCAGCGACTAATGCGTTCCGTGCATTTATTGGACATTAGTTTTAAACAGCTTTTTTAGAAGTGAAGCAGTCAACTGTAGCATTTGTCTCTGTCTGTAAAGCAATTGAGCATATAGAGATTGCTTATTCGAATGATCCCTTCGATGACGCTGAAGTTCGGATATCAACTGGTGATTGTAACTGCATGCATTTACTATCGTATTGAATCCTAAATAATTTTAAAAGCTACTTAGAAAGTCCGAAGTGAATCTCAAATAGAAGCTTACAATCAACTCTGTGAATCAACTAGACGTGTATTTGTTTTTCATGCTCAGATCGATGCGTCTTGGTAGTGCAATCAACTGTGATATTATAGGATAAGGTAATTATTGTATGAAGTGTGTGCTCTGTATGAATTTCTCTTGCAGTATTCCTATTTATACGCTGTTGTTTCGTAACTCTTAAGGCCCCCAACCACCCGATCAAATCTTTTATTTCTGATAACATCCATTATTTTACACAGGTTGTGAGTCTGGTAAACTGTCTATGCGTTTTGAGCTTCCGCTTATCAGCTGAAAAAGAACCCAATAATATTCCCCACAATTGCAAGCTTTGACTCCAAACAACTACCCACTGGGTCTTTGCCTCTCTCAGTGACGTATCAACTGTAAATCATTCTTCCATGCGCTTTCTGTTTAACACCCGGATACAATCAACTCCTTTTCTATCTACATCTAGATTGTATTTTAATCGTATATCTAAAGCGACGATGGCCACCCATTCACTTAGTACCGCAGCTTGTCTAGTAGGTGAAAATTGTTCTTTCATTGCCTGTCTCTTCAACTTATATCAGAGTAGATAATAGGAGACGAAGTTCTGAACGGAAAGATTCGGGATTCAAATTCTAATTCTTTTGCCAAGCTATGCTTCGAAATAGGACTTGACCTTAAACGTATTGAAGTAGTTGCCGATGACGAAGAGGAGATCGTGGAAGCGTGTCGTCGAATGGCGAAAAATTACGATTTTGTCGTCACTTCTGGAGGTATTGGCGAATTGCAATCATAGCTTTCAACTTATTAATGACAGATAGGAATCGGTCCAACTCATGATGATATCACTTATCAATCAGGTGGGTTACAGCTTGTCTTTGTATATTGAATCTGGTCTTGACGTACGTTTAGTTGCTAAAGCATTTGATCTGCCTTTAGTTTTACATGATGAAACTGTCGAACGCATGAAACGATTAGGTCGCCGACGAATTGACCCAAATGACACCGAAGCAGTGAAAGCTCAAATGCGAATGGCTACGTTACCATTGGGCAAGAGTGCGTCTGAGACAGATATTATTTATTCACTCGAGAATTCCTGGGTGCCTGTTGTATGTGTGATGAGCAAGATCCACATTCTTCCGGGAATTCCGCAACTTTTTAATGGTCTTTTGAAGGGTCTGCTTCCTCACATTACCCCTCGGATTCCTGCTGCTCAAAGAAAACATCGTTTGCTGGTCACCACTAAAAAAGCAGAGTCTGAGATGGCTCATTTTCTGACCGAGATGCAAGCTAAGGCTGATAGCAAAAATATCAAAATTGGTAGCTATCCACATATGACTGCCGGTATCAATACTGTGAGTATAATTGGTAAGGAAGAGGATCTGGAATATATGAAGCAATTAGTCAAGGAGACTGAGCAGGCTTTGGATGGTAAAGAAATCAGTATTGAAGAGGAAGCTAAGCTTAGCTTAACTTAACATAGCATAGCATAAATATCATAACTTCTACATCTAAAATTATGAGCTAAAAATTGTTACTTTTACCGATACTGAAATTGAAATTGGAATTGACACGAACAACAAAAACTATAATTAACGCAAATCAAAATAAACTAAAGCAATTCTATACCCAGACGGAAATGACCATAATACATCTAACAAGAAAACCTAAAAACCTGACCTAATGAAGTATTCTCATATCCGCTCCCTTTATATCCTCTTGCTATTAACCCACTGCAGGAAATATAAAAATTAAAACAAAAACAAAACTTTTTCTATTTTCCATGTAACCCAGTGCGAAGAAAAAAAAACCAAACCACAACTTCAACTTCAACTTTAATGTTTTTCTTTCAAATGTAATTAACTGATTGTCTTGCTTTACTCTTCATCGTCGGTATCGGGAGGATGAGGTGTTCCTTTAGGAGAACTCAACCAGGCAATGTGACGCAGACGACGTCGAGTCTCACGTTCCTTAAGTTGATTTCTAGTGAGTTTTTTCTTCTTGGTCTTGATCTTGATGTTAGCTGGAGAAGAGTCGTCTGTGACACTAGCAACAGGGGGCGCAGGTGAAGCAGCTCGCGAAGAAGCCTCAGAGGCAGCGACTGAAGCAGCAGCTGACGGGGCAGCTGAAGAATCCTCAAAACGATCGCTAGCAACCGCTGCAGTTCCCTTCGATGTGACCCTTCCATCTGCAACAGTCCATTGCTCGGGACACAAAGCTCCAACAAACTCTTCGTTGTGAGAAATCATAATGACACCTCCAGTCCAGTCGCGAATAGCAACAGCAAGACCTCCGAGAGAGTCACGATCAAGATAATTTGTCGGCTCGTCAAGAACAAGCAAATGAGGATTGTTCCACATAGCACCCGCAATGACAACTTTAACTAATTGACCTCCTGAAAGACCACCCATCTGAACATGGTCTGCAATATCTCCATCAAGACCGACACCTTCAAAATGTTCACGGATAACGGGGGGTGAAAGCTGTCTGTATCCAAGACCTTCACGTGAAGCTTCGTGGTCATCAAATTCTAAAACCATCTTTTGGAAACCCAAATCCAAAAGTCTCTCACGGCTGATCATGGAGTTATACTTGGGATTCAATCCAACCCATTTGACCTCGTACTGGAAGGATTTTTTCAACTTCTGTCTACCGACAAGAAACTCGACATGTTTGCCGTCAATAGTCTTAGCCATTTGAGCCTTGTCCTCCTCAGTCAATTGTCGAGAAGCCTTCATGTGCACTTCACGATCATCTCCGTTAGCGTAACGCCATTGGATGTACTGATTCGGGGTCTTTTCGAGATGCATCTCAACATGCTTAAGAGCGTGCTGAGCAATATAACCAATTCGCAAGTTAGGATGCTTCTCAACTTTTCCTTCCTGAGGAATTAACTCTCCAGTAAGCAACTTGATCAGAGTAGATTTTCCAGCACCGTTGGCACCAAGGATGGCAACTCTAGAAGACAAAGATAGTGCGCAGGAAACGTCAGTAAGATTAGGGGAACTGGCACCAGGGTAGGTATATGTAACATGCTGCATTCTGACAATAGCACGAGTGTTCGATTTCACACCAGTTAAAATTCCAGGTGGAGGAAATTTCATTTTAACGTTAGAAGCGGAGAGAGTGTAGTAAGATTTTCCTTCGGGACGAACACGAACAAAGTCAGCGAGGTTACCTTTGTAGTAAACAAGCTTCTTGTCTTCGTAATGAATAATGTCTGTGCATACTGTATCAAGGAAACCAGAATCGTGAGAGACAATGAGCGAAGTGATATCAGTGTGAGTAACAAGGTAATCCTCAAGCCATTTAACATTTGCGACATCCAAATGGTTAGTAGGCTCATCAAGAAGTAAAATATCAGCTCGCATAAGCATAGCACGGGCAAGTTCAAGTTTCATCTTCCAACCACCAGAAAGAGCACCAACATTCTGCGCGCGGCGCTTCTCATCAAATCCAACTTCCTCTAACGCTTGGGCCACCTCTTCGCGTTTGACGTGCTCAAGCTCAGGGTCTTTGGCAATAAATGAGATCAAGTCCATGTCACCATCAGCTGCTTGTAATTTGTGCTCCACGAAGCAAGTTCGAAGCTCGCTTTTGTCAGGAAAACCTTCGAGCTGTCCTTTAGAGATTGCTCGCATCAGAGTAGATTTTCCAGCGCCGTTACGACCGCACAATCCATAGCGGTGACCTTTGTAGAGACGGAGATATGTCTTGTTCAACAGCATCTTACCGCCGTAAGCCAAAGAGAATCGGGCATTAACAATCTCGATACCTTCTTCACCAGAATCATCAACGACGCGAGGATTGAAAAGAGCGTCGTAGTATTCAACAATCTGCTTACCAACAGTGGCAGCAGCATCAGTGTTCTTGAAATAAGGTGTCATTACAAGGGGAATACGGTCCCAGTCTTGAGTCTTAACATCAACAGCAACAAGGCCAGAAACGTACTTGACAACAACAGGATCAG
The DNA here is from genome assembly GCA_030571435.1 of Myxozyma mucilagina. Classification (NCBI taxonomy): domain Eukaryota; kingdom Fungi; phylum Ascomycota; class Lipomycetes; order Lipomycetales; family Lipomycetaceae; genus Myxozyma; species Myxozyma mucilagina. The sequence continues at coordinate 21,091 of JAJLXV010000173.1, read as the reverse complement.
ATGCAATATCAATGGCATCGATTCTCTCGTACAAATCACTGGCAGTAACATGATTGACGCCAGTCTCCTTCTCGGCGGCCTCAAGAACTGTAAGTGCTTTGCGTGCAAGGTCACGAACTTCAGGAAGAGCTGCAGTGTTGTAAACTTTAGAGACAGAAGGCAACAAGTCGGGAAGAAAAGCACGAATTTCTCTAGGGTTGTTGACGAGACGAGTCAAGTTCTCGACGACAATGACAGTTTGTCGCAGTAAATCCTGAGAAGCACCACCCTGGTTAAGAGCACGACGAAGAATGGGCACGAGCATAGCCAAGACTGGTTCAGTGACTTCGGCCACAAAAGTGACATGCGAAAGAGTGAGAACGGTAGAAGGAACAGAAGAAGGTTTCGCCATGGTGTCCACAATCAGCGGTAATCTGTTTCCGATGTCTTGGTTGTCGATAACAGAAGCGAGTGCAGTCATGGTGCGACAGGCAGCTTTCGACAACTCAGCCTTCATATCATGCATAAGATTTGTGATTACCGGGACGATGTTGACGAACTGGTGGAGTAAAGCATCGGCTGGGATGCGCTCAGCAAATTTTTCGTACAACCGCAAAACACCAATCTTGGACTGCCACTTAGCAGTAGAGTTGAGGTACTCGTTCAACAGGGGGATCAAAGAAGCAGTCAAGGCTTCAACGGGATAGATAGACACAGCAACTTCAGCAGCAACAGTGGCAGCCTTGCGCACGGAAAGCTCCTTCTCTGCAAGAAGATCATAGGGCAAAGTGAAGTAGGGGACGAAGTATGCCTCGGCAGGAGAAGAGGCTCCAAATTGCTTGCACAAAGTGGTAAAGGCAAGCAGAGCGACCTCCTTGTTGATCGCCGAAGCTTTTCCCTTGGTCATAGATTTGAGCTTGCTCAAAACACTGCAGGAATGAGAAGAAAGTCAATGTCAGGATTCTAGCCAAAGCATTTCGTTGTTCACTTACCCATAAGTCTCCAAAGCGGCGGGGCCGGCTTCGTAGATAGTGGAAGCCAAGTCACCAGCAACCGAGCGAGCGGCTCCGAGAGAAGTGGCAGCCTGAAGAGCGGCGAGAGCCTCAGTGGCGGGAGACGGCTGGAGCGAGACAGAGGAGACCTGCGACGCGAGAGACGAAAGCGACGTGGTCGAGGAGATGGGCGTCGACAAGCCCGACTGCGCCGGAGAAAAGCCACGGGCGTTGGTGTTGAAAGCCGCCGCGTTCGCTGAAAAGCGAGCCATTGAGAAAAGAGGAGGGGTGGAGGATGAAGAGGGGGAAAGAGGAGAGAAGGAGGTAGGGAAAAAAAAGGCTTGTCAATACCCACGGCGCCAGAGGACAAATATACAAGGGCGAATAATTTTTTTGAAGCCGCACGTGGGCTTGGGTTCACAACCGCCACTGTCATCTCACATCCAACTCACAGTCTTTTGTCCCAAATCACAAATGTGTGGTTAAACTTTCTTGTTGGCATAACTGAAACTGGGAGAATCGAATTCAAAGCGAATCTGGCAAGCTGTGGGCAAGCTGTGGAACAATGTATATATGGCCTCTCCCGCGGCTGTGGCCACTCTTCGTGCTCTTTCCAAACCCATAACGTCTATATCTTTTCATGTGTCAAACACTAGACTCGTCTCTGGGTAAGTTCGACACAAAACTTCAAAATCTCCCTGAGACTGATCTCGACTAGCGATGACGATGGTTGGTGTATCCATTGGTCACTTGTCACCAGAAGACCTCTCGCAGTTTGGAAATCACACGAAGAATCCGTGCTGACCGTTCAATGGCTTTCTGAAGAGCTGCTTTTAACGTAGGTGTGCCAATGCCAATAGAGATCAAAAGTTAATCTATCGAGTAGGCATGGACGCGACAACAAGCTCTACGTCTTTCGGCTTGATGACTCGCTTTTAGATACTGCTCTTCCTGCTTTGTGCGATACTGGGAACTACGGTAAATGGCGTAAGCCGTGGCTTGTTGCGTCTATGGACGTCAATGCTTTGAACTTTTGTGCCGCTGCTACTCTGGGATCAAATATGATAGCTGTTCCTGGAACATTAAATTCTGATACAGTACGATTCTTAGATTTCTTTGATTCGCTATCGCTAACTGCATATTCCAGATTGATGTGTATACTCTTTTACCGCAGCTTGAGAGACCATATACTGCACTCTCAGCTATAGTAAAGACCGGAATTGTGATGGCAATTGCGCTTCACGCTGATCTTCTTATTGCGGGGTATGAGTCAGGCCATGTTGCTATATTTCAATTGTCTGATGTTGGAAAAGCTGAAATCATATACTTGTGTAAAGCTCATGATCAGCCAGTTCTCTCTATTGCTGTCCACGCTGATGATGCTACGGTCTTAAGCTCCAGTGCTGATTCAAAAATAGTCAAGCATCCGCTCCTTCCTCCACCAACTCTGAATCCAGCTTGCCCTAGTTCATCTCTTGGTCCAAGAGATGATGAAGATGTTTTATCTGCAGTCTCATTGTCTACCCCAATATCTGTACACGACATCAAACATTCCGGAATTTCTTCGCTCGCTTTACGCGATGATGGAAAGATATTAGCTGTTGCTTGCTGGGATGGTTATGTCCGTATTTTTCTTTACTCCTCTATGAAACTTTTAGCCAGTTTTCCTGGAGGTCGGCAAGATGGTATCGTGTGTGTACGGTTTGGGCGAACCACACTGGAAAATGAATCACAGTCAAAGGATGACTCGCGCTTGTCAGACTCTGGGCAGATTTTATTGGGTAACAGTCTAAAACTGAAAGCTGAGCAAAAAGCCAGGTCAAAACATTGGCTCGCAGTTGGCGGCAAAGATGGTCGGATAGGGTTGTGGAATATATACTGATGTATTCTCAAAATTTTTCCTTGATCTGTTGTACATACAGTATAATATACAAATAACAAATATACTATTAGCCCAAGTTAAACTCATCAGCTCCAACGTTTGCATGCATATCCGCAATCTTCATCATTTTCTTCTTTGCATAATCTGGTCCATTATCCGTTCCATTTCTCTTTCTTTTATCACCATCACTTGTCGCGGCATTCTTACCAGATCGCACTAAACTAGCCGGTGTTTCTCGTAATCCAAAACTTTTGGCAAGATGTCCCAAATGCAAATCTCGAACATTGAAAAACTCTCTTTCACTGCTCAAATGTGTCGTATAAGCACGAATGTGCGATCCGAATGCACTCTTTGCCAAAGATGCATTTGCTTGACTTGTCAAGATCCATCGTTCCACTTGTAATTGGGTCTCGGTGGCGATGTCTTGCCAGCCTGGTTGACCCTTCTTTGGAGCTTTGCCATTTCCAAATGCCTCCATTAAAATATAGCTGAAGTCTCGTTTAACGATCGCAGACTTGTGAAGAGGCTGCAGAACTTTGCTCACGTAGCCTTCTTCTTTGCCTGGTAAAACAAATAATGTACTCCATCCCTTATTTCCTACACGTGCGGTACGACCAACACGATGCAAATGGTCTTCGAATGCAAAAGGGGGATCAAACTCAACGACGTGTGAAATAGCAGGTAAATCCAGACCTCGCGAAGCAACGTCTGTACATAACAGAATTGCTCCAGAATTCGCCTTGGCGAATCCAGCTAAAGTGGATTTTCGTAACGGCTGCGGTAAAGATCCATGGAGTTTGTAAATAGTAGGAAGAGAGTTTATGAATGATTGTAACACTGCGGAAGGCAAATAAGTCTTTTCGTCTGATGACTTAGACAATGTGTCGTCTTCATGATCACCTGCTTCCACAGGAGCAATATCCCGAGTGAGCATTGAGAAATGAAAATTGACAGAATCAGAGCAGCTCAAGAAAATCATGATGCGAGCCTTACTGTCTGATTTCAGAATGTTGACAATTGTTCCAATCAATGTCACCAATCGCAATTTCATGGGCACGACAGCGTATTCTTGATGTAGTTGATCTGGCGCTGAGTAGTCCTCCTCCTTCTTAGATTCTGTAGTATCTTCACTCACGTCTGCTTCTTCTGATGCGTTGATATGTAATGCATCCACTAATGATTCCTCTCCCAGCTTTTGAACGTCTTCTTTCAGAGTCGCAGAACATAATACTGTGATTCGTTTTTCTGGCAGATTTCTAAGTTTATCGCGATATAATCTTGAGTTCATCTTTATTTTTGAGAGAATCTTTGTGATGGTCTCTTCGAATCCCAACTCTGTCATTCGATCACCTTCGTCCATCACTACCCAGCGTACAGAGGAAAGATGCATGGCTTCAGTATTATCAAAATGGTCTGCCAATCTTCCCGGAGTTCCAACTAAAATATTAACACCTTTTCTTAACCTGGCCTTTTCTGATTTTTTCTTTTCACCTCCAATGACGATACCAGGTACAATATAATGACAGCATCGTACCAATTCTTCCAGAACGCCCAAAATCTGATTAGCGAGTTCACGCGTCGGACATATTATGATTGCAAAAAGACCTGACTCGCGATCAATCTTGTCGGGACAGGAAAGCAGTGAATTTATAATTGGCAGTAAAAATGCTAGTGTTTTTCCGGATCCAGTTTGGGCTTGCATAAATATATCTCGTGGGTTTTTGTAGTCTGCTAAAACAGGTACCGCTGCCTTTTGAATTGCTGTGGGATTTTCGAGACCCATTTTAGATACTAAATGTGTAGCAAGTGTTGAATGCAAACCTAATGCGGAGAATGAGTTATCTGAACTTTTTAATGGTGCATTTGACGGGTCGTTCGCTTCTTCCGTTGACTCGGGAGCTACATCTTCTGTGCTGGATACAGGATTCGATGTGAACAGAGACGAGATGACTTGACCTTTGGCGTTACTGCTACCACCAGTGTATGTTTGCGGAGGGCGCGGTTGTCTGTCACGAGCCTGATAACTCAACTGAGGAAGTTCAACATCGTCGTTTGATCCACTCCGTTCTCGTCTCTCGTTCTGATCAAGATAGATTCCATTACTCCCACTCCCTTTATTGTTTCTTCTTGGTTGATTCTGGCCATTCGTACTGCCTTCGGAAAATCGTGACGAAGCAGATGGATTTCGGTTACGACTGCGTATAGTTCGCTTGACTTTGAGCTTTTGGGTCCATTTGCCTTTGACCGGCCGAGTGTTCAAGCTTGTAATTGAGTCTGTGAGTGGCGGTGTCACCAGATTAAGCATCAGTCCATCGTCAGCCATTTTACTAACCAATCTGACCGAATAGACAAAAAATACTGAATCAATCCAGATATTCAAATTGGGAGGAAAGCAAAAATTATTCTAGTACTTGGGAGTTCATCAAGAAAGTTTATTGAGAACGGGCCCCATCCTAAGTTTTTCCCGCTATTTGACTGCTGTGCCATTAAAATGGGTCACAGATTTTGTTAGCCAGCAAAATAATTAACTATTTTTTTACTTTTCGAGAAATAAGGTGCAGGGAGAGTCAAAAATGAGTGATGACAAAGACCACATTAAGTCTGAGCTGGGGCCGTTTGCCTTTGAGATCAAAGAAGAGGACCCAGAAGACGTAAAGGAGGAATACGAGGATGATATGAGCGGAAACATGGGTAGCGGAATGCCTTTTGAATTTGTGAAGGAGGAGCCTGTGGACGATGATCTAATGGTTCTGGACGAGCCTCAGGTCAAGGAGCAGCCGTCTTCGCCTACAAACACCCGTACATCTTCACGACTGCGAAAAACCCAAGAAAGCGGCCAAAATCCGGCACCGAAACGAGGATTAAGGAGGACTGCAGCGGCTGCTAAACCAGCTAAAGTTGAGGCTACGGAATTAGAGGAGCTCTCAGTGCCGGCGACGTCAACGTCGATATTCCCAGAGTCAGAGATTAAAGAGATATTCGAGCAAGATGACAACACAGATGATCCAATTGTTAGCACATTACCTGTTTACCTATCATCTCAACTGTCCAAACAGCTGCATATCATGCAATATCCTGTTAGAACACAATCAAGACCTTACACAAACGCTCTGGGAGAACCTGTTTTAGCATGCAGGCTGAAGCCACAGGCAGGAATCATTCAAGTTGACGTACCAATAAACACAAAATCCCAATTTTATGATCGTGAGAAAGGTGAAAAATGGGGAACTGTTGAGAGTCAAACTTTAAGCGGAGTGATCAATCATCCACAGGGATATATGATTGGAATTTTCAAAAATGGTGAGATGCATATCAACGGTATCTTAAAAGAAGCTAACGGTGAAGGTGAACTGCATTTAACGCCGGTTGTTGGCAACGTACAGTTACGACCAAGTTTTACGTACATAGACAAAGATGCACAGACAGAAAAAGAGATTGCACGAACTGTCAAGCAAGATCCTGCTAAGGCAACCGAAATTCGCGCAGTTCAGGTAAATAGTCTTTGACATACTATCAAGACCGTTACTAATAATCATTTTTCAGATGACTGTTAAATCAGCTGATAGCCAAGCTCCAAGATATAGTGGTGCTTTATTTGCACGCAAGCATGCTGATGATGAACATTTCAAAAAGCTGGAATGGTTTGATAAAGACAGTGAAGTTGCATGGGAGCTAGCGGGCAAATTGCTTGCAGCAAATCATGATGTTGTACTGCCAAAAGTATCAAAAGAAGAGTACATGAATTTACTGTGATTCTTCTGATGTGTAAAATAAGTGACTGAAGGTTGATGTATTTTACTGTATAATAGACTTCTTTTTGTATTTGTTCCGTTTACTTTAATCATATAACAGACTTATCAGCGCAATGTATTTCATTTGGAATTCTAGATGAATTTTGCGTGTTGACGATGTTTTATTTGCGTCTTGAGTTAGTTGCGAAAGCTGTAGTAAATCAGTTAGCACAAAGTGTGAGAGCAATGAAAATTTGTGCCGGAACAAAACGCTATTGAGAACAGGCAGTGTCAGCTCCAGTGGTGAGTATTCGCTATGGTTTGTTCCTCAGTAAATTTACTCAGCCGTGTGGTGGCATAACAGTCTTTTTTGATTCTTCGTGGTTGGCTTTGTGTCAATCTCTTTACGATTACTTGTTTGAAACACTCACTAAAATTCAAGAACCATTTTTATCAAGACTCTTAGAATTATTGAATGAAAGAATTGAAAATGCACTGATTTAATTGAGAGTTATATAATTTTTCGAAAAAGACCAAAATAAGATCCACTTATGCTACGAAGCAGACAGTTTTGAGATTTTCTTCATGATTTTGGCACACCATCATATCAAGTCAGACTTTGGTTACACCTGAAGACTTTATTTATTTTATTATAAAGGAATTTGGTTTATATAACATATCATCTAATTTATAAGTTTTAATTGAAATTAGGTTAATGTAAATTTAATTTAATTTTTTTTTTCTTTTTTTCTCTTCATTGACGTATGCACGGTGAAGGTATGACGTTTACATAGGATACCCTAAAACAATACCGTGACCTGCTTCCTGACACCAAGACCCACCAAAACCAAACATAAAGCGAACAAGAGTATGTTAACGTCATACCTTTACTAGTGCGTACGTCACCTGAAAACTTATGTTGATAGTCAGCAAAAACAAAGAGATTGTTTATGCAGCCTATTATTTATTCTTAATATGGTAAGTCACGTTAAAATTACATGATCAAATTGCGAGTATACAGGAGCGTTATGGAATATCCGTGTATATTAGTCAATGATTTATGTCAAATTATTTAAATCACATATGTACAAGTTTCAGTTTTTTTGAGAAATTGAATGTGACTCGGTCAATTGGTGTATATATATTTTGCTTAACAAGCAATTGTCTTGTCTGCGTCAGCTCAGCCGTGCCATAATATACTAGCCGCGCCTACGAAGCAGCCAACAGCGGCCAGATTATGCTGACCGTATCGTCATCTCTCAATTGCTATCGACTAAAATATAAATATGATAATTTTGCTTTTTTTTTGACTTGACAATTTTTGTTACAGCTTGAGTATTTAAAAAAAGCAAAATGCATACCTCAATGATTTCCATGATTTTTGCTATTCCCTCAGAAATGAATCCTCCAAAACCCTTATTTACAGAAAAGGATTTACCGATTTTGATTGGAAAAGTCTATCTTATCACTGGAGGCTCAAATGGAGTCGGTCTTGAGCTGTCGCGAATTTTATATCATTTTGGAGCACATGTGATTATTGCTTCACGTTCTCAAAAGCAGTATGACAGTGCTGTCAGGAATATACAATCGAAGCCTGCTCTCGATGCTCCTTCTGCAGCAGTTGGCAGGGGTTGACTTGACTTTGTCTATATTGATCTCAGTGATTTGACTACAGTTAAGCCAGCAGCAGAGAAAATACTTTCATTAACCGACCGACTTGATGTTGCATGGTATAATGCAGGTGTGATGATTCCTCCTGTTGAGAGCAGAACGAAACAGAATATTGAGTTACAATGGGGAACCAACGTGGTTGCTCATTATTTGCTTCATAAGATGATCAAAGCACGCTTGATAGAGACTGCAAGATTGCCAGAAGTTGAGTCTGGCGATGTACGGGTTGTCTGGGTTTCATCGTCAGCCCATCATATGGGACCAAATCCTAATGGTATAAATTTCAGAGATCTCACGCACCAACAGGACGCAAATGGACAAAAATCTACGCCTCTCAAGTGGAGACTTTACGGACAATCTAAAGTTGGCGACATTGCTTTGGCATATGCTGCTGCCGATGAGTGTCAAAAAGAAGGAATCATGAGTCTTTCATTGAACCCTGGCAGTCTGCGCTCCGGGCTTCAGAAACATATGAGTTTATTTGGAAGAGCATTTTCTTACGTCATGTTGAACCCTCCCAGACTTGGAGCGTTGACTGAGCTTTATGCTGGAATTGCACCGCAGTTGAAGAAGACTAATCCAGAACTGAAATTCAAGTATGTGATTCCATGGGGAATGGTGGGATCGGTCAATCCTGATGTTGAGAGAGGGCTACAGGAAGGAATGGCCAGGCAGGTCGTCGATGTTGTAGAAAAACAGATTGCTGGCTACGAGTAGATGCAGAAGAAAAACATAGCAGTTAAATAGGGTAGTATAAATGGAGACATAGCAGATTGGACAAATCAGTTTATTCGAGTTGACGTATTACCCAAAAAAGTAATTCTTATATAATCCGTGACTGTGCCCGCCGCACATCCCTCTTTATCTCTCGCCAGAACCAGGACAGCCAGGGCCTGATCTCCACGCGCGTGGCCGACCAAACGCACCCCGAACAGAGCCAAAAGAAAGAATGTCGTACGCGGTGGCGCTGCACAAGCCGTCGTCGGTGCGTCACGCGGCTGTCGCGGACGTGCTCGAGGCGGGTGTCCCGTCGCTGGTGCTCGCGCGGCCCGCGGCGCTCGACGTCTACGGCTTCACGCAGCAGGGACTCGCGCTGCAGGAAACGGTGCCCATCCACGGCGCCGTCTCGGCGTTCGCCGTCTACAAGCCGACCAATGAGCGCACGAGCTGGCTCTTCGTGCTCACCGAGGACTGTCTGTGCTTCACGCTCGCGTTCGTCGACGGGCGGTTCGTCACGAAACAGGTCCTCAGCGACCTCGACGACCGCTTCACGCCGGACTCGGACACCGTCCACATCGCTGTTTTGGATCCGCAGTCACGCGGCATCCTGCTCTACTTCAGCAAGTCCAGTCTGACCTACATTCCCCTGATACCCGTGCCCTCGAAGAAGCGCAACGGCAAAGGCGCCGTGACCGCCTCGCACTCTGTCTCCGGCACGCTCTTCCCCCATATCAAGCTCCACATAGACGAGCTCATCATCATCTCTCTCATCTTTCTCGAAAACACCGAGAAGCCCACTGTCGCAGTGCTCTACAGAGACGGCCAGCATGCCAGACACGTCAAAATCTACGAAATCGCGCTTCCGGAGCAGAAGCTGGTGGAGGTGCCCTCGTCGCATCCCAATTCAATGAAGAACCTCGACCAAGGCGCTTCTTTGCTGATGCCATTCAAGTCGCCCACCGGAGGCTTCTTTGTTCTTGGTGAGAATGTAATTACATACTTCTATCCTCCGAGTGCCGCTAGATCGCATATCAAAATACCCTTCGATGGCCCTATCAATTTCTGTGCATTCACCTCAATTGATGACACCGGCGACAGATATTTACTCGGTGATGAATTTGGAAACTTATACATGATGCGCGTCGTTCTATCGAAAACAGACGACGATGACATTCCTGTTATCAAAAGCTGGAATTTCATGGCAATCGGCGAGGTAAGTTCAATTGCATTTGTCAAAAGATTTGATTTATTGACAATGTCAACCAGACATCTATCCCTACAACCCTCACATATCTAGACTCTGGATTTTTCTTTGTCACTTCTCATTTTTCCCCTTCTTCCTTATTTTATCTTTCCGAAGAAGCACCTCACGTCCGCCCCGTCCAGAATATTCCCAATCTGGCACCCATAACAGACTTTCAGCTTATACAACGGGACAGTACATTGGATGTTATTGCTTGCTCTGGTGGGTTTAAATCGGGATCACTGCGTATTGTTCGATCTGGTGTCGGTGTTGATGCCTTGGCTGAGATTGCCAATGTACCCGGAATTACTGGTTTATGGTCCTTCCCAGACAACATAGTCGTTGCATCTTTTATTGAACATACTGCTATATACCAAGGTGACCCAGATAACGATGATATTCATGATATTTCTGGCTGGCTCGATATCGATACTACAAAGTCGACAGTTGCAATGGGTACTTGCGGGTCTAAAATCATTCACATCACAAAGTCAGCAGTCCGATCTGTAGACTCGGAAACTAGCGAATCACATTCTGTATCCATGAGCGGAACAATTACAGGTGCCGCTTTTACCGACAGTTGTATTATTTTGGCCATCACCGACTCGCTTGTTTTGTTAAACTCCTCGCTCAAAACAATATCCAAAATCAAAATTGAAAATGAAATTTCATGCTTAAGTGCTTCAGACGATCTTATCTTTGTTGGACTTTGGGAACTGTGTAAAATTGAATTATACTCCATCTCGACGCAGGCGAAAGTAGGAGAAACATCACAATTGTCTGGTGGAATACCTCGATCAGTTCAACTGTGCTCTCTTCAAAGTATTGATACCCCTGTACTTTTTGTTGGAATGGCCGATGGCACAATGTACCACTACCACTTACAAGGGAATAACCTCGTCGATCAAAAGGCATCTATTTTAGGTACTCAGCCTGTATCTCTATATCCTCTACAAAAGAGTCTATTTGCAGTATCCAGCCATCCATCTATGATCTACGGTGCCGCAAAAAAAGTAATCATCTCAAGTGTGAATATCTCCTCTCCTACTGCAATGGCCGTGTGCAAAAAGTCGCCAGATGCTATGGAGGATGATGATGAAGACGAAGTCATAGTCTTAGCCAGTGACGATAAATTGGTGTATGGAGTGGTTGATCAATTGATGAGTACGCACGTTCAGACTCTAGAATTACACGAGACTGCTCGACGCCTGAAAATAATGAGCCCACTGGCTGGCGTTACTGGTTTAATAACAATTAAAACCGAACTGGATCCTTACAGTGGCGACGAAACTCTGACGAGTTTTGTTAAAATTGTTGACAACGCTCTATTTGAGGTTGTTGACACGTATGCTCTTGAAGAAAATGAAATGGTTGAATGTATCACTTCAGGATTCTTTCAAGATTCCGAATATCTCATTGTTGGTACAGGTTATGCATCAGCTGAACGAGAAGAGTATATGAAAGGCAGGATACTGGTGTTTGAAATCTTGTCAACAAAAAAGCTCTCATTAATATTACAGCATGAACTACAAGGTGGTGTTTACGCGGTTGAAGTGGTCGATGGTAAACTTGTTTGCGCTGTTAACTCTATTGTAAGTGTCTCGCCTTACTTTCTTCATCAGCTTTTAAAACTTTTGAATATTAATATAAAATAGATTCGCCTGTGTACAATAACATCGAATCCCGCCACTGGAGTTTTGGATTTTAAACAAGAATGTGGCTTCCGTGCTCCTACCATGGCTATTACTTTATCTTCTTATGAGGATTTTGTTTTAGTAGGTGACTTAATGAAGAGTGTGATTTTGCTACAAGTGGTACCGGGAGACGAGAGCTCATCTGAGAGCTATAAATTCCGTGAAGTCGCACGACATTACGAACCCATGTGGATGACAGATATTGAGCTATTAGATAAAAATTCTAGCATAGGAGTCGAAGCAGAAGGAAATATGGTGGTCTTTCGATATGATGAGGAAGAATCTGCCCGGCGGACATCCAACGGCGATGAACCAATCTTGGAAATTGTCTCAAGTATGCGGATCGGTGAAGTAGTTAATCGTGTTCGAAGAAGTAAGTTTATAGTTTTATTGTTAAAGTCATTCTAATAGCTTTTAGTACCAAAATCAGTGACTGAGTCTGCTACGGAGCATCATGTAGTCACTCCGCGCGCATATTTTGCAACTGTAAGTTTACTCACTGGTGAATATAATAAGCTGCTAATGACTTTCCAGCGTGATGGTGCCATTTACCTTTATGGTGATATATTTGCAGACAAAATCGACACTCTAATCAATTTACAGTATAATATGTCAGAAGTCGTTAACTCTCCAGGAAATCTCAATCTAATAGATTACCGAAGATTTACAAATCAACGACATAATCCAGGCGAGTTGAAGCGATTCGTAGATGGCGACTATATTGAGCAGTTTTTAGAGTTAGATGATTGGGAGAAGCAAAAAGTTGTCGAAGGAGGGTTTGCTGGTGCAGTTGGTTTAGGACTCGATGTAGCTCAAGTCACTGCTTTGGTTGAGGATTTGAAGAGGTTGCATTAAAACAGCTATGTTAAATATTTAAAGAATTTGTGGTGTTACATTTTCTTGACTTTACATGAAAACATCTAAATAAATCCAACTTCAAAGACTGAATTTCAACACAAATTCTTTATTAACTATGTACAATTCGAAAAATAAAACACCGCTTGCTGTTTACGGTCGAACAAAATTTCCTTGAGCATCTTTCACAAGCTCTCCGGAGTTAACCAACTGTTCATACATATCTTGGGGCATCCAACCCTTTGTCGAGTAAAAAGGTAATTTTTGAATAATCTTATCCCATTCCTCAGTAATCACATCGTGCTGCTTAAGATCATCCTCAGTGAAGACTCCTCTCTTATCAAGATCCTTCAACTCGGTAAGATCAGCTTTTTGAGTCTTAATCAAAGTGTCTCTGAAATCCACAATCTCCAAGGGGTGGTATTTGTAGTCCGACGCCATTGCAGCTTTGTAAGGTTCTCTTAAAGACTTTACGTGAGGAGAGAACGCATTAATCAAAGTAGGAAACGAATGTTTGACCAAAAACTCAAATGAAAATTGATTGGCAGTGGCAGCCATCATGTAGTCAATTTGTTTCTTTTGCTGTTCAGGAAGTAAATCGTATTGTTCAACTTCTTCTTTCTTGTAAATTTTGTAGCCACTGTAATTGACAAATCCAGGGGCACCATGAAGATAGTATGGTTTGATACAGGCGCCCTCCCAGTCAAGAAGGTATGGTGAAGTGTAAGGGTTCTGGATACTAGCTCCAGTAGCGGAACCTACATCGACAAGAATATTGGTGGGATCCATGTCGGGATGGTATAAACGAGCAGAGAGGAGATCAGAATCCTCAGGTACGTTCGGTACCAAGCGAGGAGCAATGTATGCATACTTGTCAAAGGTATCCAACCACGTAGGAAGATATAAGCCTAATTCAGAAGTTCCGACCATAGGGTCTGATAGCAAAGTGGAATAGGCGGTGATATGCGCACGGGCAGTGGCTAAAAGATAGTCTTGGGGAGTGTACCATGGACCACGATCAGTGGATCCTACATGATCAATACCCTTTTGCCAAAATTTGCTCTCGACCGAAGGTCCCAAACGCCAACGATCAACAAACTCCGAGTTTTCTTCACCTTCGTATGGAAGTTTATCTTGTAACTTAGCGTCAACGTCCTGAGTGTAGTACAAACTTCCAAATCCGTTAAATCTGGTGGCGAGTGTTTTCTCCATCAGATCAACGATGACTTTCAGAACCGGTGCACGATTAGCAACGGTGCCTCCCATTGGATCCCATTTCGACATTAAATTGGCCATTTGACGGTCCCCATCAGGTGCAATATATTCCATAAGCATGAACTCTCTCTCAATTGGATTATCACCAGTTGGCGACCACGAAACAATCTCGGGAATAAGCATGCCCCATTTCTTTCTCATGAAATCCATCGTAGCAACTTCGGATTGCATTCTAGCCTTTCGAGCTTCCCAGCTGAAATCAAGCGGGTAAGGTATACGAAGAATATACTGTGACGAATCGTCTAAAGAAACCAGATAAATACGATGATGCTTTCCTTCGCTCAAACTCGCAATTGAGACAACGCTCGCGGGTGCGATTGTTTCTTTTTGATTACGGAACTGACGAACAACTTCGTTGATTCCCGATACGGAAAACGGAGTATATCGCTTCTCCTTCTCAGCTTTGTCGTTCTTTAGCCAACTTCCCCATGTGTAACGAAAGAATTGATCACGTTCCTTCTCGGAAGTGTTGTCCACAGTAGTGAACTGATCATCTTCCAATGGAGGCTTTTCGGTATTGAAGAGTGCACGAGAAGTGACAAATCCACGGCGACCCACAACTCTTTTCGTAGCTCGAATGATCGCCCTCTGAGACGGGGCAATTCTAGCAGTCATTTCAATTTAGTCAAGCCTTGCCCGGACAGTCTTTGTGTAAAGTCAGTAAAGACAGGGACAATTGAGTAATCACAAAAATATTTAGTGACGAAATCTGGCCTATGCGGCAACCGAGATTGGGAGTTTCGCTGTCCGAGAATGTCCCGAGATTCTACAATATACTGTCCTTGTCTACGAAATTACAGGAACTGGAATAATACACATAATTATACATATTACATTTTCATTAACGGCAAAGTTTCTCATTAGTCATACCACATTTTAATCAGTTCTTCGCTGACGCCATTAGTGGTCAACACGCCAATATCAGTAATGAGCGCCGTGATCAAATTATCACTGGTGAAGTCTAATCGTGGACTGTTCTTGAGCACTTCTTCTTGATCTATCTCCTGGTCTATGGCAGAGAATGTAGTTGATCCGGGATTCTCATCTGGTAAATCGAATGGCGACAATGGGAAAAGACGAACAAATTTATGACTGAAATTGTCAGTAAACTAAGAGTAAAAAGCAAGCATATGGATAAGCACCTTTCAACTACCACATAAAATGGCTTGTTGGCATCCTTTGCAAGGACCGCCATTTGATATGTTCCAATCTTGATTCCGAGTCAGTTGGTTTTCCATCTTCAATCAGCTCGACTTACTCTATTAATAATACCACCACTTTCGGCAACACCTTCAGCTCCGACAAAGACTTTATCCACTTTTTGAATTACATAGCCAACTGCGCCATCTGCAATCACCCGACAAGGAATTTGTTGCTCTCGTAGAATTTTGGCAGTGACATGGCCTTCACCTGTGGGTCGAGATTCAGTGACGAAGACGCTGAATCTCACATGTCGACGAGCTGCTAGACGTAGTAGCTCAATAACAGCTCTAGAAAACGAGTGGATCAAAATAGTCTTGACGCAGTCAGTTCGATACAATAATGAAAATAAATAAACAGAACAGTGACTCACATCATCGTCTCTTATGAACGGTAATCCAAGCTCCGCGATTTTATATCTAGAATTTTTCGCTCGTTCCAAGAAAAGTCCACCATTTTTCACTAAATGCTGCTTGCATGCTTCCCAATCCTACATCGCATACTGTTAGTAACCTGCACCCTAAAATACTTTAACAGCTTCGTACTCCGTATTCTTGAATATTTCGTAAAACAAATCGCTGAAACATATCACATCCTGCAGACAAACTAATAGAGTTCCTCACTCCTCCTTTTAATTCTTGGACAGCCTTCGCCAGAATATCGATCAACTCAGAGGCCGTAGATGCTATAATGCCGTTAGCCTCATCTAAAAAACTGGATCACTTTCATGGTTCAAGCGCAACATACGAGCAGTTGTACTCAATAAAACAACCAATGCCTCAATAGCAGCCACAGGCATGGTCATGGCAGGATCTTCTTTCAAAAACTTTCGATAAGTGGCTACAATGTCGAACGAAGATACGCCGTCTTCGCTGGACACTGGCTTAACTGACATTGTTGAGGTCTGCTGGTCTAGGTCAATATTAGTATCAATTCAAAACCCGCAAATAAACTGTAAATTCAAAGTTCGTTCACAAACCTAGCTGCTCCATTACTATTATTTCGATTGGTTTAACAATATCAAGTAAGAAAATGAATACAGCATTCAAAAGAAATACGGACTCTAACTTTTTACATTTGAGCCGCACGAATTGACGGCAAAAAATAAAGCTTTTTTGAGTGTCGTTAGAGAGAACAAATTACAATCTCCAGTTAATATCAATTTCTGGCATTCATATTGATTCTTTTTTGATGTATTTGCAACGCTATCAAAAGATTCAAAATTAACATTAGCGATTTATGTTTGAGTCAGTTTATTCCAGATTTTTTTAACAGATATTTGCCTTGAGAATATATTTGAGTTGAGAAGATTCCACATAAGGTATCACATATGATGGATAAAGACATTCAGAGGTTCTATTTAGAGAGTTTAATAGATGCTTTGTTAATTTCACATTACTACTTTTGTCACTATTGCTTTGACGCAACTCATGCATTAGTAAATGCACGTTTCAATACTTAATCATGTTATGAAATCCTAACTCCACTACCTGGAAGACAATAGCCTATGTACTCACCGTGAATGCAGATGAAGAAGTCTACCTGGACTGTATTTATCTGAACAATTCTAAAGAAGGGAGCAATGGCCAACATTTTGTAGAGTTCTGAATCAAGATTTTGTCAAGATTTGACAATTCCCTTGTATGTAAACATTCACACCTAATAATGTAAGAGTGTAAGAGCGCAATATCACTCTACATCACATCGAAGAGTGGTGCCATTGCTCGTGTAGCACTTTTGCCTATGACACATTTGATAATGACAATATGTCTGCTTTATATAGAAGCATCATGCAGCATATTATGTATAACCCTATTGATGCGCTAGCCACTGTTGACAAAAACCCTATTGACAAACTCGATTGACAAAGCCCTATGGGCAAAACCCTATGGACAAAGATCCCAACATTCTCACATACCATAACCCTAGTACAACTTGCGTGGTAGGAAATGCATTAGCGTCTTCACAACCTGAGTTTGCAGTCCACATCTTTACTACTCATTCATTATGGATCAAAGAGCAGATACAGCTTATTAATCAATATCCAATTGAGGATTTCCATCTTGCAGAATTTGAGAGGCGATTATCACAAATTCGTGCTGAAAAGAGCCCAGATGATTCACAACTGAAAATCGAAGAGCTTGAGGAAAATGGTTTGAATGTGCATTGCTACTATTTGCCAAATTTCTAACAGATTTACAGATTTAGAGGACTTGAGCTATTTATTGTTAAAAGCACTTTTGGCCCATCATGCCGTGCCTTCTTCTTTGGCCAAAAATGAGGGCAAGATTTGGAAGGCATATGGAAGCCTGAAAAACAGCTCTTTTCATCCGGTTATAGAGCTTATTACAGCCAAAGAATGAGACGACTTCATGATATGGACTGAATTTGAGAAAATCTCTTGGATTCAAGTTTTCTGCTGAAGATTTTCTCAAATTCATTCCATACCATGAAGTCGTCTCGTTCTTTGGCTGTAATAAGCTTTATAACCAGATAAAAAGAGCTGTTTTTTAGGCTTCCATATGCCTTCCAAATCTTGCCCTCACTTTTGGCCCATCATGCTGTGCCTTCTTCTTTGGCCAGAGTGAATTTGAAAAAATCTTCAGCAAAATACTTGAATCCAAGTCGCGCATCGCACCGCTGTCTGTACCCCATCGATCACAAAATATTGCTCACACTACAGCATACCATTTCACATCAGAGAGTTTCACAAGTGTCAATGATCACCAAATGACTGACCCAATACTAAAAAGTGAGCTTGCCGAATTCTGTGTTGATGTTCCCAACTTTATCCCAAAGCTCTTCAGTGATTTGAACAACCTGGATGGGCTAAATCTTGATGAGCTTTTGCACCAAGTCTTTGCGATGTGCCAGAGAGGAGAAACTGTTCACTGACAAGTGGACTTACTGGCCTGAAATTGCTGAAGAAAAGAAAGTTTTGGAGTGGATGTTTGAGAAAATTTCGATGTTAATGGCTTATGCCATTAGGTGCTGTCCAAAGCTTTGAGCACGACAGAAATTAGTTTCTCAGCCCAAGAATCACTTGGTGAGTTCAGATTCTGCAAGAACTTTGGATGTTGGGTTTATTCACCAAAGCAGTGAAAGGGTTGCAGTGGATTCGACTACTGGATCAGATGAGGGGAAAAAAAAGAGAGCTATGATTGGGCTCAGCTTCTGGTGGTAGGGGAGCTGAAATGCAACGTCATTGCCGATACTGCCAATTCAGCATGGTTTGATCTTGCAGTTCATCTGAAAGAGGCTTTTGTGAATCAATCCTCTCATCGCTACATCTTTGGTTTTACATTGTGTGATTCTAAGATGCGGGTTCTGCTCTTTGACAGGTGTGGCGCTATCGGGTCTGAATCTTTTGATATCAATGACAAGGTTAAAGGGGTGAGGCTATTTATCAAAGTAATGCTAGGATTTCTGTTCATGGATGATAAGGGTTTAGGATGTGATCCCACTATTCTCATGCGAGATGACAATACTAGGTACATTGAGGTTGAGAAGGATGGCTTTTGACACAATGCTTTATTCTGGTTAAGCCTTTGAAACAAGCTCGGTGCATAGTGGGAAGGGCTACTAACTGCTGGTTGGCTTATAAAGAGCAGGATTACAATAGAGGAATCCAAACAAATCCTTTTGTCATAAAGGATTCTTGGCAGTTTGTAAACCGGTCTCATGAAGGTGAGCTGTTTGACAAAGTGAGAGACAACACTGGAGCTGAAAACTCCGGTTTAAATCATATTGCATGCTGTCATCATTATCAAGTAGTGAGTGTTGATGGAAACCCCGACAATGTTTTTACAATGGTACGAAAAAATTTGAGAACTTCTGAGGGTAAGAAGTATAGGCTCAATTTCAAAGAGAACACAGATTCAAATCAAAGTTTGATATATACCAGTCATCAGAAAACCTATGAGTCATGGCCAACTTCCAATTTAAATCAGTATGTTGGTCGTCTTCGATCAAGCAAGCGACAACGCATATCAGAACCAGATGATCTTTACAATAATCCGACAAATCGAGTACATCATCGAATTGTATTGTGCGACTATGGAACTTGATGATGTACAAAATAAACCAGACAAGATCTCTCCTTTTATAGAAAACTTCACAATAATCAACACATAAGTCTAGAACAATTATAAATCACATGTATTTAGTCTTTTTGTTAAACCCGTTTAAATTCACGAATTAAATCCTTAAAACCCAACATTCACTGATAAGTCATACGATTATTTAAATTCACATTAGAAATCAACCTGAATCAACCGGATCAGGTTAAAACATCATTTCAAGCTGACTTCGTTTCAAAAAGCTGATGGAAGCCTTAAAAGCTGCCGGAAGCGGAGGTAAGAAGACGAAAACGGCAAACTCATAACAAAGAGCTAAACTTGAGGGCCAGAACTCTAACACCAGTAGTCAGATTCTATGCTCTTTTGTCTCCGAGCCATATTATGTATGTATTTAAAAACTCCCCTTGGATCTAAAGTGGACCATATCTTTCTAGATACTGCTTTAAATCCAAATTTATTTATATATTTCAACTCGCCTTATCTCGCGCTTTCGATTAAGCACCTTTTCCTGGCTGGTAGGCCTTCATGGCATCAGCTTGGAGAGGCACGTTGCCTACGGCAGTGATGGCCCCCCTTCCAAGAGGCCCCGCTCCTACGGACATGCACTCTCGCCATGCTGCTATTGTTATGTCGCCTGTTTTTTTATACTGCTTTAATCTTAATTATATTGTTATATCTAATTTCATCTTATCCGATCGACTTAGTTAAGTTGGGGGACATGGTAACTTCTTCACTCAAAACCAACTCCTCAGTCGTTTCTCGTCATCCTGAGAATCCAACTTACTCCGTTGTTATCTGTTCTTCCGACACCCTTCTCCGCCAACTCTGCCAGCAATGCCTTCACTACGAAGATCACTCGATCACTTTCAGACCACTTTACCTGACAGACGAGATGCACAAGCATCAGTCTTACATTTTCACCAGCATCTATCATGCCTTCGACAGCGATGCAGCTAAATCGCAGTTTCACGCTTCCATCTCCGTTTCTATCTCAGCCTTCGGCGAGCTCCTCGAGCTCCGCCCCATCATGTCCAGTGCCAGCCACTCCTTGAACTATTCTGCAACTGTTCAACTGCACGATGCAGACACCCCCCTTCCTGCATGCCTCCCGATCTCCTTCGATGGTGAGCCTCTGCTCACTGATTTTGGAATACAAACCAACCAAAACCATATCACGGCCTGCACCTACTGCCACGATGTGAAGCACCGCCGGCCCGCATGTCCGAAAGCTCCCAAGTGCACTCATTGTGGAGCTAGACGTCACCCCCCTACGCGCTGCCCAATGCTGCGTCGCGCTCCCCAGGCCGCTCCTGGAATTTCACCCTCTGGTCCTGTTCCCCCGGACATAAACACAGGGCCTCCCACAACACCGGCTGCCCCCGTGCGGCCTTCCTCTGCTCGTGCTGCTACAACACAGCCTACGCCAGCAGCTCCGCCTGCTCAAGAACCTCTGGACACTGAGCCTGCTGTGCCGACAGAAATGAATGTGTCTACCCTTTCGCCCACCCCTCACCCTTCTCCTGTAGTTTCTGCTGGAGACATGGACGAGGACTTTGCTCTTCCATCTGCTGAGCTTTCAACGTCAATTGCTGGAACGGAAATGGATGAAGACCTTCAGCTTCAAACGTCTGCTCAATATTCTGGTACGGAACCAGTCTTTGCTACTCCCGCTGCCTCTATGAACACTGAGTCGCCTCGCTCTGGCTTGGTCATTGTTTCCTCGACATATCCTCCACCTGCTGATCTTGAAGTCACAATGACAAACTCAGA
>JAJLXV010000172.1:0-33344 GCA_030571435.1 Myxozyma mucilagina | reverse complement strand
TGAGGCTTCAGGCCTCGAGTATGGATTATGTCATGTAGTGATGATCCTTACTACAATATGGATATGGATATGGATATGGATTTATTAAAACCCAAGCGAGAATTAATGATGATGAAGAAGATTGATTGATAAAATACGCGATTTATTAACAAATAAACTAGAATGAAAAAAAAAAAAAATATTGAAGAAAAAAATAAACTTGGAACACTTTAAATGCAAAACTCCAAATTACAATTCAATCATACAATGAAACAAATCAATATTTTTGTCTTATTTTAAAGCAGCCATTCATCAGTATCGAGTAGGGCATCATAGGGTACAACCAAAACAGTCACCAATAATAGTGTAAACAGATCATGACAGGAACCGAGTATAAGTGAAAAAAAAAATTTTGTGCGAAATGTTAGTTTAAAAGCAATCCAAACTAGAAGCTCTCTGATTTTCACAAGGCGTCATGAGCTTTCATAGTTTATGAACGCAGGCTGGCTTCTTGCCTAATCCTTATCCTTATCGCCAGGTGTAACTTAACCCGCTGAGTCGGGGTGTTGAATTCAGCCTGCCACTTGCGCTCATAACCTGTGAAAGCTCTTGACGCCTTGTGTCAATAAGAGAGAGCTTTTTGTTGAGTGCGCTTCCAGTTATTTACTATGCTTTAGTAATACATTTTATACAGCCTTTTATAGTACCTGAAATTAAAGCAGAAATTATATTGCACAAGCCCTTCAAATGTAGAGCTAATAAATGCCACCTAAATGCTAGGCTTTGAAGAAGTTGTCCTATCGGCCTTTTCAGCACTCAAAGTACGTTTTTGTGGGTAAAAATCATGATCAAAAGGTATATTGTTAATAATACTGTCATTGTTGCTACATAGATGTCTGTGAACATGTAGTTCGCCGACGACGAGCCGGTATCAAATCACGAAGCAATACTACTTTTTCGGATTTCAACGAGGTACCTGTTGCCAAAAATACCTTGGATAAATGGTCTTTCCTATTTAGATTGGATGATGTAGATTGTAAAACGAACGGAATACTTCAAATCAATGCGCCCGCTGTTGGCAGTTGATGGTCATCTATGAATGACCAAGCAACACAATCACTGAAGAGCTAAATGCAAAAATTACAAGTCTATCTCTGAGTGGCGTGACTTGAGTCTAGGGACAAGATTTGAGTACGGTATACTAGATCAAGACGTAGACTACATAGACGCTTCAGAAACAAATAAGGTAGATTAACAGTCGAAATTTTTCAAGTTTTGTGTTTCCAGTGTTTCCAAGTTAATTTCTAGCAATGATATATAGAGTTGATCATGTTGTGAAACAATTGACTAAAGCAAACTCACTGAGCATTTATTCAAAAGGTTCGTTTAGTAGGGCAATCAGGCTGCCACCAGCTAATACTCTACATTTGAAACTAAAATGCATAGAGCATGGAAAAACACAAACTGAGAAAGATGAAGAAGATATGAAAAAAAGAAAACGAGGAAGATGATACGAAACATCCTAAAAATCAACGGGATGATGGTTCTTCAGGAAGTGGTCAGGCAGGCTCGCGGCGCTGCCATAATCGTGGCAACACTGACCATAATATCAGAACCTCACAAACCAAATACAGAACAATCAAATTTATCAGATCAGAGCATAAGTCATGCAGATTAGAGAGTTTCTAGTGTTGAGAATAAGGATTGTCGGTACAATACCACTTAGAAGTGCGATGCATACTCTACATTTACGTTGGGTACCGCTATCTAAAAGATTGGAAGCAAAAATTTGGCAAGGCAGAAACAACGGTGACAAGTTTTGACTGGTTTGTCTAGAAAATTACAGAATTCACAGGAGCTGGGAAGATGCGACGGGTATTATGCACAGTATTACCTCACTCGACTTTAATCATATATATAAAGAAATCATACTTCAAGTCAAACGATATTAAAATCAGTCGGATTCAATGCTTCGACCAATTTCTGCTCATCGGCTGGTACATATCTATTCGAATGCAGTTTGTAGAATGGGTATGATCATACAGAGTATCACAGTATAAAAGCAATGTTTTCTTGATTCTTTGTGAACTTTTTCAAAACGCAGATTGCTAGACTTCAGATCAAATCTTTCATAAAGATAAGAGCTGCGTAACTATCGTAAGGTAAGCCAATGACTTTGTTCTTCATCGTTTTTGCTTCTATGAGACAGTTCGGTTTCTCATTTCATTGAAAGTGTAAGCAATCAAATTACCAGACGATATACAAAAACGCTGATTGCTTCCAAACACGCAGATTTGATTGAATTACCTAGATATTAGTTGGAAATTGATCAACCGTGTCCGCCATTAGTGTATTTTGATGATGTGCAGTAAATTTCCGAATCATACAACCACGACAGGCTAACTTTCGTTACATTTATACCTTGATAAACTTTCATATTATACAGCCACGACATGCTGACTTTAGTTGCATTCATACTGTATATCCATTAAAGCTGGAAAAAAAAAAGTACTACTTTTGCAATACATGCTATGTGCTCTCAGTGGTTGATTTCCCATTTTTCGCAATTAGATAACCATCCCAAGTATCTCAGATTAACAGGTTAACAAAAAAGCAATAACAAATAAAATGATTATACAGGGTATCATGATCGAACAGCAATATTGAACTGACTGTTTTTGAATTTTTCCAAAATGCAAATTAGCATAGTTTTCTGATCACATCTTTCGTAGATAGATGGATGTTTAACTAACGTAACTAAGGCAAGCAAATGACTTCATTCTTCATAGTTTTGCTTCTATAAAGCAATTCAGGTAATCATTTCATTGATGGTGTAATCAAACCAAGTACCAGGCACAGAGTATAAAGTGGATTCGTAGTTGCAGTTCATATAGATACTCCAAAGAAATGGCTTCAGATGATTGCTTGCGAACGACAGTTTTGACAAATTCTTTGAATATTATTTGAGAATTGATCAATCGTGTCCGCCATTAGTGTATTTCAATAAGGAGCGGTAGATTTCCAATATATACAACCATGACAAGCTGACTTTCGTTGCATACATACTCTATATCTGTTAGTACGAGTTAGAAGTAGAGTACAAAGTACAGTTGTTGCAATGCATGCCATGCACTTTCAGTGCTCCATGTTGAATAGTCTCTCGTCTTTCGCAATTGGACAACTAAACCAAGTATCTCTGATAAACGAATCAAAAAAAAAGCACTAACAAAGTTAATTCAATCCCTTGTTGGAGATAGATGCCTCTATCCTCGCATGATTCCAACTGCGCGACTGAATCATTGCAACGTACGATATAAGTCCCTGAACAAACCCTTCGACCCCATATTAAGTTTTGTAATTGGGAGAACTTCTTGTCTCAAAAAAGCTTATTTCTCGCACGGCTAACTGGATACAGTAATAAAGTAACTTTAAATATTGCAATGTTCAATTTCATGTGCGTGGCGTGGAATACTCTGGCGACGCGTTTGGGTATTCTTCAATTTGGAGTGCAGTATTCAATCTTTTGTTCAATTGCTACGAAAATTTAACGAGACCAGATTTGTAAAAAGAAACCACAGCAAAGAGTAAAAAGTCCCGGTTTAAGAAGAAGCCTGGAGATGGTGGGAATTCCCGGCGGAAGTCGTGGATGCAACGCGTGTCGTCAACGAAAGATCAAGGTGAATTGATATTTTTGATGGTGTAATCGAGAAATAAACTAACTTGTTAACAAAAATTCCAGTGTGATGAGACTTTCCCACAATGTAAACGTTGTACAAAACGAGGAATACTGTGCAGTGGACCCAGATCAGGATTATTATTTGCTAAGCAGCGAATTGGAGATTCGTTCATGAGCTCTGTAGAGCATCGATCAAAGGGTCAGATCCATCAAGAGTTTGGAGCAAATGATTTTAGTATTCCTAGTATCTCTAGTCTATCAAGCTCTTCCGCATCAGATACCTCAAGTTTAACAGATTCAACCTCTCCTGAAAGTGTATTGGAAATAACCTCATCAGAACATCCAGAGCAGAAAGCAAAAGAGCTTTTAGTATCAAACTTCGTCGAACGAATTACGAAAAATGGAGTCATACAGCTGTCAAAAGTTACCACAATACCCCCAAATCTTGCACTTTTCCCTGAATACGATCTTCTTTATTATTCAATGTCATATCTCATTTATAAATTATCGACGATGCCGCATCCCACTGATGGTGATACGACAAAAGGCTTTGATGAATGGGCGCAGCTTGTACCGCAATTAGTCTTCTCACCTACACCATCTGCCACTACGTTTGCATTTCGCGCTATGATAATTGGATATCTCAGTCGAGTAGCAAATGATGAGCGGTTAGTAGCAATCGGATCTAATTTTTTCATCAAAGCTTTGCGAAAGCAAAAGACATCATTGGACACATTGCGAACAAGAGCGATTGATCAAAATGCAAATGAGATCACGAATCAATCTGATAAATCGTTGTCATTGAGAAGTCACTCAGGTAGGCTTCTTACAGCTTCGTCAATGACCGCGGAAGAAGATTGTGTTTTGGCCGCAATTGTGTTATCTATGCATGAAGCAGTATTTTGCTCATCTGGTATCAACGGTTGGTTAAATCTGATGGCTGGAGTCGTCATGCTCTTCGAGAAACTAAACTCCCCGAAAACCTTTCTTCTATACGACGAAATTTTCTTTCGCAAAATTCGGTTCCAAGCTGCATTACTAGTGGCCCTGAAACGAAAAACTAGTATATTCAGCACACCAATTTGGAAAGTACAAGTGATGCAGTCAAATCCTGATTCTATACCCGAGCGCATGTCTGACGAAATGTTGAACTTCTCACAGTTTGAGGTCGAGATGGAAGTGTTATTCGAGAATGCATTCCCGAAGCAACGTCTGTTTGAAACTAATACTGAAACAAGGCTAACTTCTCCCAAACCCCAATTGCGTGAAGAGTTTCAGAATAAAGAGGGTTGGGAGCGTGTGAGAAGATTACATGACGGTTTATGTGCGTTAGAGTTGCGGATTGATACACTTATTGATCTTTACCATATCAAACTAAGGAAAGCAGGAGCTATGGACTTTATTGATGACTCTTGGGCCGAATTCGATAAAGCTAATTGTGCAACGCAACAAACAAAACGATGTTGGTGTACCCAGTCGGAACAGGACTGGAAACAGACACATTTTTTCAAACCGGGGACAATTTACTATTCAGCGTTAGATTGTCGGATATCATTATCGGCGTATTTTATGCGTTATATTATTGCCTACATGCAAATGTACACCGCTGAGACATCTTTTATGGAATACGAGATCTCTCAGAGCGATGCCCGCCGGCAATTTACTCGTTTAATAGATCACTACAAACACCAGAAAGAAATTGCGATGAACCAGAACCACCGAACTTTATTCCGTTCCACAGCATGGGGCTTGGCATGTATTGCTCGTGCTCCTTTTTTAGCTATGGTTTTTGCTCTTTCAGATATTCCAATATCGTTGCATAATCCATTAGAACGTGGTTGGTTATGGAACCAGATATCAAGAACTGGTCAGGAACGGAAAATCGGTGTGATGCCGGAGCTAGACAGCGGAATGTGTCTTAGAGAGCTCAATGCGTACTCTCTGCTGCCAACTTGCGAAGGATGCGGAGAAAAGGTCATGGGTACCGTTTTATGATATGGGCTGTTGCGCTTTGTAATTGTTGCGTTTTGCTTGTTGTCCGTGCTTGTTTGTGGGTTGTCAGACGGCGTTAGGTGTATACTGGATTTCGTTAACGGTTTTTACAATTCTTCTTCTTTCTGTAAACGAACTTATTAATTCGTAGCGAATAATATAAAGTTTAATCTCATGTAGCTATGTTAGAAGTTCGCCTGGGAATATGCGACGGCCGTTAGTCTTATCTGCTAAGCGTATATTTTTGTAATTCTTTACCGAATTCAGCCTGATTTTTAAAAGCTATGAAGTGTAATCTCATGCAAAGCAATACTGCATACAGAAATTTGAAGCAGACAAGCGGGAAAGCTAAAGAACTCAGTAGTACCTCATGAATTCACATCACGCGCCAATAATGGAAATCATTTAGCCGTTGACGTTGCTACACAAATTCTATCTTTCAAATGTTATTACAAAATCTACGTTTTTCCAGTTCAAAGATCCAAGAACTTGTTGATCTGACTCATCATAAACTTTCAGGGTCGCATCTGAAATATGATGTCTGAATCCGAATCTGTGTCAACTAAGAGAAATTATTTTGCTGACAGACATCACTCCAGATTTGCGTGAATTTTTCTGAAAGGCTGATTTTTAACGAAACGCAATTAGATAATGGATAATGCTCATTGGCTGCTGCACACTGAGTTTCATTCAGCGAAGATACATACACACGAGTGAATCAAATTCAGGAGTAAAAGCTAAGCCTCAGAGGTTGGTGCGAAGCAGATCACATTGATCATATAGAACGATGCTATTGGTTTTAAATGGTATCATCCGAAAAACTTACTTTAAGCTCTGGAAACAAGCATTTTCGAATGCAAGGCTGCCGCCCCCAAATAGCTTGGTAGCAAGGAGGGCCCCTGCCGTATCTGAACTTAAAGGTGAATTAAGCCCTCACTATGGCGTCCACGTGCATGAAGGGCAAATCGGGTTTGCTGTCGTCTGCATACCAAGCATCCAAGCTTAAGTCTAAGTTTCGTCAATTAAAATGAAAAAGAAAGGGAAAATGCGCGGCTGCAAGTCAACATAGCTTCAGCTGATCTTTCCAGCGCTAGTCACGGGTCGATCTTTGCAATCAATAACAAAGCGAAAGCGGAAACAATCAAAAATTGGTAAATTCAAATGCTCCGGACCATATTGCCGAACTAATTCATAGAGCAGAATGGAATGGAGTAGCGTAAAGAGACTAAAGTTTTCTGCCGCAGATGTAATGTTAAGCGAACCGTTAGCGCCCCTTAGATTGCTACTGTAGTAGGTTTTAGACATTTCACTGCGATTAGACGTCCCAAAACGCATCAATTACCTGCGAGCATCCAACATTCGTTCTGCAAATTTCAAAAAGCACTGATCACATTCCGTGTAAATGAGGAGTGCTTCATTCTGTACGCAAATTTACGAATCAGCGATCTGTAATTGCTTATCTTTGGTTGGTTCTAGGACTGTGCTACACACGTGCTGTTTTTGCTGCTGCTGGTTGTTTCCATATCTGCATCAAGTATCATATTTCTCAGTTGAAGCTTTTAAACTTACAAAGTTAATGCAAGAACTGTGTCAATAACAAATGCTATTGTATTGGAGTATGAATTTGCCTGAGAATATAAACAGAGGGCATTTCCTCTCTAGCATAAACGACATCGCCAACCGATCTGTCTAAGAGCTTTACAAGCTTAAAATATCCTGAAAATATGGTGTGCTTCTCTAAACTTGCTTTGGCTCAGGCCGTGATCATTGGTTCAACCGTTGTTTCTGCCGCTTCGATTGCTTCCCACGCTACCAACGACGGTTTGTCGCAGATCAAGCATGTCGTTCTCTTCATGCAGGAGAACCGTGCCTTTGACCATTACTACGGTACTATGGCTGGTGTCCGTGGATTCAAGGATCCCAACGTCAAGATCACTGATGGAAAGCCTGTCTGGTACCAGCCTACCTCGAAGGGTAACGGAGAGTACCTTCTTCCCTGGCACTTGAGTGGTCCCAACGGCGAGCACGCTGAGATGGCTCAGTGCTTGAACGGTGGTAGCAACGATTGGGCTCCTAACCACAGCGCCTGGAACAACGGAAAGATCAACGGTAAGTGATAAGATGAAGGTGTAAGATGATTTGGTCTAACAATCGTATAGCTTGGGTTACACACAACACCCCTTGGTCGTGGGGTTACTTCAAGCGTAGTGACATTCCTACTCACTTCGGTATTGTTGAGGGATGGACTGTCGCTGACATGTACCAGGAGAGTGTTATGGGTAAGCAAATCAAGCAAAGCTGAAAAGAGATTTGAGCTAATAGATTTTTAGGTCCTACTGATCCTAACCGTGTTACCTGGGTTTCAGGAACTATTAACATTGACGGTTCCCAGGGTGATGCTGAGACCAACGGAGGACTTTACATCGAGAACTACGAGACCAAGGGTTGTGAAGTTGGTCCCACCGGTACCAAGTATGCTTGCTATCCCTTGACCTGGAAGACTGTTCCTGAGTACTTGGATGAGGCTGGAATTTCTTGGTTCGTCTACCAGGATGAGGACAACTTCGATGACAATCCGCTTGCGTGGTTCGCTCAGTACCAGGATGCTGATGCCGACTCTGACCTTGCTAAGAAGGCTCTTAACTACAAGGGTCTTGAGCAGTTCTACGAGGCTTGTGCCGCCGGTACCCTTCCTGAAGTTTCCTACATTGTTGGACCTGCCGAGCTCTCTGAGCATCCTCCTTACCAGCCTGTTGACGGTGCTTGGATCCAGCAGCGCGTTTTGGATGCTCTCACTAGCTCTCCTTTATACAAGGAGACTGTTCTTATGTACTCTTACGATGAGACTGGAGGATTCGGTGATCACGTTCCTCCTGTCATGGCTCCCAAGGGCACTGTTGCTGAGTGGTTTGTTGGTACGTTATTTATCTCTATTAACGAGAATCATTTCTAATAATTGCAGACCCCGAGACCACTTCCACTGAGCTCGTCCCCGCTGGACCCGGTTTCCGTGTTCCCTTCTATGTTGTTTCTCCTTGGACTCGCGGTGGTAAGGTTTTCACTGAGCCTGCCGACCATAACTCTCAGATTCTCTTCCTTGAGCAGTGGGCTCAGGCTATTGGAAAGGGCTTCAAGTCTGCTCAGATGTCGCCCTGGAGACGTGAGCACATGTCTAACCTTGTTAACATGTTTGATTTTGACCACGTATGTTAATGAACAGTCTTATTTGAGACTTTGAGATATTAACGATAATGATAATAGCCCGACTACTCTATTCCTACTATTGCCAATACTTCTTACCCTAGCACTTCTGCTCCTGGTAAATGGAACGGTTACGCCGTCTGTGAGCGCAAGTACGCCTCAGTCAGCAACCAGCGTACCGAAGTCCCCTACGGTAAGCAAACCGAGGAGGACGCCCTCTACACTGAAGAGGGATACAAGCAGGTCCGTGGACAGCTTACTGAGGGTCGTTACCTTGTCTTCACTCAGGAAGTTGACGGAAAGGAGCTTGCTCTTGTTTCTCACTACGACTCTATCTACTTGAAAAACTCTGCCACCAACGGTGACTACTCCAACAAGATCCAGCGCTTCATTCTTATCCAGGTTGGTGATGAATTCTCCGATGAATTCTACATCAAGTCCATCCACAACAAGTACCTCCACTACTCCGGAGAGTTCTACGGCTCCAAGGCTGAGGCTTCTACATTTATCATTGACTACACTGCCAACAAGGGATACACGCTCAAGAGCAAGGACCACGAAGGAAAGTACTTGTCGCTCCGCTCTTCCAAGACTTCTCCTACTTTCTCTGACAAGTTGTCTTACTTCAATATTTACTCTGTCACTTACTAGTTTAGTAAGACCATCGCTGAGTGAATTTAAAAAAGTTATCAAAAGAGGCTTTTAGTATGTGATTTTGTGGAAAAAAAATTATAGAGAAAAGTTTGGATAAGTATAATAAAACATAGAAAATGGTGTACTCAAGAGTTTGAGTGCAACTAATTACTTCAGAAAAATATTTTTAATAAAAGTGGGCTTAAATATTGCAATAAATTGGATATTGAAATTTTTTTTAATAACAATATTAAACAAATGAAACAAGAGCAAGAAACTGAAGAGGTATGGAACATCTGTATTAATCCTGAAATTTTACGCATGAAAGCTTGTCATAAAAGCTGTAAAGTTTGTACCAACCTGATTTGTTCCGATTTGATGCAGCTGTAATAACAAGTCCGCAGCTGTGGTCATCGCTAATGTACATAAATCAATAGTTACTTTATTAACATCTACTTTCTCACTCTTTTATATAAACCATCTTCTATCCCACTTAACACATAATATATCCTAATACAAGAAGGTTTATTCCACACCTGCTTTTCCGATACATAGCCTATCATATCCTAACATATCCTATCATACCTTAAGATATTCTAGACATTCCTAGTGGTCACTAGCTTGACTCACTCAACGCGATTAGATTAGTATCGGTGAAGATACAGGCGTAACTCATAAGTTGTAGCATTCGTCTTAAAACAGAAATTAACAGCCTTTAGTAGTGTACTGTATTTATTAGTGACAATTTATTCAAACAGCCAGCGCAAAATTAGTTTTTTCTACCATAGTACATATTACGTACATGTATGGCGAGCGCCCCAGTAAGGCGAGTACGAAGCGTCTTTTTTCTACCTTCCTAGACCTGTAGACTGCCGCAAATAAACCTGTACCTGTGTAATTTATCGTTCAGAAGAAGGATGGATTTAAATTTTGCAGCTTTGCTAGAAATCCCTGATTCGAACTTAGGGGCTGCTTTTAAATTGATAAATCGTGTCTTGTCGAGCCTTGTGCCAGAAACGCGATGGCACTCCTTCGAACACAATGCCATCTCTATTTGAAAGTTAAAAGTTACTTTCAGTCCTAGAGAAAAAACTGTTTGCTAATGACGCGCTTGACTGGTCGCTCAAATAATCAATTTCTACCAGGTTGCCTGATGTGGAAGCAATAGCCAATCGTTAACTTCGTGAGCGCAACGCGTCGTTAATTGGCTCGTGCCGGGCCTACAATCTTGTGCCCAATTATCCGTATACTGATACTAGCCAATATATTGCTCTTTATATCATTATAAGGGGTATTTGTCACTGTTATATCCATATATCAAACTGAAATCGCTGATATCCGCATAAGTTATGCAGTATAAGCTGTATAACCCACCAAAGCTCCAACAAAACACCATAATAATAGAAAACTCTACTGATAAACAAATTATTATTGACGCCAGCAATACTATCAAGTAAAACAATAAGTGAGCTACACAAAGTAATAAAATACAATAATAATTTGCTACAAAACTATCCTCTAGAGTTTTTTATAGGCTTTCGTACCCTATTGGCGAGAACCCTAGTACACATTTAAGCATACTTAACCCTATTTTCAGTAATTCTTGTAAGTTAGCCATATCCATATGATTGAAACTATTTTGTATCGATATTGATATATGCATGTCCTTTTTTTTAGAACTAATTGATGCCATGCAAATACTCCGATCTTAGTAAGGCCAATAAGGTTAGTGATGAACGTGGAGAGGATATCACAAAACGTCTCTAGGAAGACGTATCTAGTAATAACTTTGATATTCCAAAATAAGTTGAAAAAAGATCACACCAAGTCAGAAAAGGCATCAGTATGGTGATTTACTAACGATCGCAAGCCATGAGCACGGTCTTGTAGCAGATGCGGTAAATGAGGGCGTAACATAAGAATTTGTCAAAAAAATGCAGAAGCATCAAGTTTACTGTAATTCCACCATCATATTTTTGAGTTGTTGGATGTGTAGAGGTATGAGTAAATGCATTTATTGCTTAGTGGCGGAAAGTAGCGCACTCGCCTTACATGTACCTTAAAAATGGCTACAACGGAAATCAAAACATATAGACTAGTTAGCATTTGGCTGATTTGTAGTGTTTTGCTGTTTGCCTTTGCTCAAATTGATAATTTCTTTTCTTCTGTTTCTGCCAAATAAAAAGTCTGCTAATGAGAAAGTAAATCTCCATATGCAGTATTTGTTACGCAGTGAAAGATTGGTAACTTTATCAACAGCAAACAGCCTTTACGGAAATAAACCACTATTTTCTACTTCTAGTAAGCCAAGAAAAAAAATTGTATCGCCTGTATATTGCACGCATTCCATTCCTTTTCGGTGGGTTAGGTTGGCGTAGCTCATATTCTTCCATGGCGTGCATACTGAGTGAAGTGCTCAAACTGCCAAAAAATCTATACTCTTGGCTGTCTGTACTGGTCATTACGGGTGTTAAAACTATTACGCATTGAATGTACGACGCGTTGGGAATCTAACGTGTTAGAAAGAAATCCACCGTTGATAGACATAAGCCAACATCTAATAAAGTGCACTATAGGATATAAAAGAAAGGCAATGAAATAGAATCAGCTAATCAAACTTGCACACAAATGTAGCGTACAAAGCAATGGACCGATTCATTCGAAACATATCGCATACATCAATGATTAACCTTCAATGAAGGGACAAATAGTAATTGCATGTAGCAGACTAGTTATGAGTTGAAGCTTATATTACAAAAAGAAGAGAGCAAAAGTTAAAGTTATTTACCAAACCGAACTAAGAATATCTACAAATTAATCAAAAGGCGGTGACACAGTCATGTTGCATCCCCGTTTATCAAAACACCCTTTCCGCACACACACACACACACATACACCTGAGAAAAAAAAACTGTTCAGCCTATTTTTTCGAGCTAGGAAGAGGAACTGAAGGAAGTTCAATCTTGCCAGATGTGTTGCGCTCTTTTTGTAATTGGTCCAAAGTATCTTTGGGAATTGGAGGCATGGGGACGTCGCTGAAATCGTCTGATCCAGTAGATGTAGCAGCGTAAAAGTCTAATTTCATTATTAAAAATCATGTCGTTTTATTTAAACAGAAAGCCTTCAAATCTGTGACACGATCCAGAGATCAAAGAAAAACTTACAAACAGATGTAACGAAACCGGCAAGAAGAACTCCGGTAATGAGGTTTCGTGTAGTGTATCGACTTCGGGCACGCATAAGTGCAGGACTCATTCTACCAGATTTGTCCTGGTACTTGTTCATTCCCAATCTAGACAGCGCGTTAGTATGAAGAATCTTTGAAAATAGCATAACAGATTGATAATTGCAGTTTCTTAGTAGAACTGACAATGTGAGATAAGTACCTCAGTTGGCTGCTCATTTTGGCTTAATTTCTATTACTCAATTCGGAAAAACTCGTTGATAAATTATATTAAGAAAAGATCGTACTGTAAAAGAAAGTACTCGGCGCTTGATGATATCTTACTTGGAAGATCTTGATTTACCGTTTTAATATATCGATTCCCATCCGATAATGCGCAAATGTATGTCACGTTTGTGCAGGGGGATGCTGTTAGCAAAAGTAAGGGGTTGGTGAACAACAAATTTGCTACGATTACGAATGTAAAAGAACGAGTTGCATGCAATAGATAATCTAAGCTTTTGTTTGAATATATTATGCAAGATAAGTTTATGTTCGTGCAAAAATACAATAAAAAGGCAATGATAGGATAAAATCAAAATTTAAACGCCCATAAAACTCCGCAATCAAAACCCAATCCCAACATGTAGAATACACTGCTTAATCAACTCCAGTCCATGTACCAGAAAAGCGTCAATGAACGACAGTATTCTGCATATTGAGAACCTTCACTTTTCTAACGATTTCCTTATCATAAGCGATAGCCGCTTTCTCGCATTTTCTGATTGTTCCAGAAACATGCGCGACGCTAATGACGACCGGAAATCCAGCAATTTCGGAAAGAAAAGTAAGAGCAGCCCAAATAACTTGATAATGATCCCTTGAAACGCGTAATATTCCAGTTGAAGTAGCTTGTGAAAAGTATTTCACTATAAAAAGGGTGTTAAAACTACTATCTAAGAGAGACAAATAACATAGGGGGAACAGAAACTTACGATTCAAGCTCGCTCGTATTAGTCCGGCTCCCAAGTCTCCAAAACTCCTATTCACGCAATCACGAATCGCGCCATTAACAGCTTTTGCATCAATCTGACTTGGCGACGGACGGTGCGCAAAAGCAATTCGTTCGGCTGGAGTGAGGTTGGTGATTGAGATGGACGATCTTGAGTTTGTGTTGGCAGTGCTGCTGCTGCTGCCACTAGTAGCGGTCGTAGGTGCTTGAGAGGGAATCGAATCAAGAGGCAGAGTTGGATAGTGTACTGTAAACAGCATATATCTCGATTTAAACCGAACCATTGCTGGAAACCTCGCACCCGCTCAAGCAAACTAAGCCAAACGAAGAGTAAAATAATAAGAAGCTCGACAAGCATTCGACATAGACAGCTATCACGTGATGTATGTACGACATGCAACAGCGCGACGTAGATCTTTGTTTGGGACATGCAGAAACTCTAAGCTTGGACTTGAAATATGGCTTAGCGGCGCTGATTGGAACGCAAAAGTCTGCTTCAGAGTAACTGAACAGGCTTTGTTTATGCTTTACTACTTTGTAGGACTGAACTCTTTGTGGTGTAACACGGGAACAGCTTTCATGATATTGCTTAGCGTACTTCTAAAATAAGAGTATGACGTTGCAGTATAATGCCGCTTGCATTGCTCAATGGATTTGTAGTAAGATGATGCCACAAGTAAACACAAGGGATATAATCCCGTTGGAATTAACATCATCTTTGTCAAATTCGCTCAAACTCGGTCATCAACTCCACGAACAAGCCATCA
Organism: Myxozyma mucilagina; assembly: GCA_030571435.1. NCBI lineage: Eukaryota > Fungi > Ascomycota > Lipomycetes > Lipomycetales > Lipomycetaceae > Myxozyma > Myxozyma mucilagina. Next base: position 18,921 of record JAJLXV010000172.1, on the reverse strand, counting down.
ATCTCCGCTCAAATAGCAAGTCAAAACATCCAAAGAGCAACTACAGAATATTCACCAACAGCAGCAAACGCATTTAAAAGCAAAAGTGATTAGCTATAATTAGATCTCTATAAATAGAACAGTATGTACAAAACATGGATCACCGACCTCCACCAAACTCTAAAAATACACATAAAACACAAGCAAAAAGAAAACGCGAACCCTAAACGCCTATTCCCGCAAAGCCTAGCAAAGGTATATCGATACTAGAGAAGAAAAAGGGACAAGAATTCTGACAGACGTTTCAAGTTGGCCTGTCTGCCGATTCGTCCGTTATCTGTCTGCCAGTCTTTTGTCTTTTTTGGTCGTAAGCATCGTTAAACAATAAACATTATCGTAGCAACGCACAGTGCGCTCGTGGTCATAAACACAACCCAGATTGCCTCTTTTGGCATACTTAACGCAGTCACAGCGGTGCCTTTCGCAGCAGATGAGGTCGCTGACGCTGACGCAGATGCTGACGACGAAGCTGAACTCACCCAAGGCGGTGCTCGAAATTCAACATCTGTGTTTGCGAAATCTGCACCACAGTTTTCATTCAGCAGTTCTGCAGCATTGAGATATGTCCGCGACAGCGCTAAATTGAGCCACTGTGCACGACTATACAGAATAGTCATAATATCTTGAGAACATTGCGAACACGTTGGAACTGTGCTATTTGGTAAATTGACGTCGAGCGGAAGGTAGTATAGATAGCTATCACTGGTTAAACTGGCGTTCGTCAGAGCCTCGACAAAACAGAACGCTCCAGAGCTTGTCGACGTCAGACATCCGGCAGAATACAGCATGGAGTAGGAAGTAAAGTCATTGTATGCAGCCGACACCAGAGGATTCTGCAACTGGAAATCCTCAAGACAGTTTTCGCTCTGCAGCAATTCGTAGCTGTAGTACAACATAACGTCGCCGCATTGTGTAACATTGACTGAACAAATTAAGTCAAACGCACTTGACAGCGCATAAGCGCCTTGCTTCATTATATTGAAGAATGAATTAGAGTTCTGTGATGAAAGCCATTAGTAAATGCAAATTTAAATCATACAAAGATCTATGAGAAGTACCTGGAGAAAGAACGAGAAAGGGTAGCACTCCACAAAGTTCTGGTCGCTCAGAAAAGTATTGAAGAAATCCGGACACGACTGCTGCGAGAAGTTCTTCCCCAGCGGCGAATCAAATGCAACTGGAACGATACTCGGAGCAGCTGTTCTTGACGATGAAAAAGACGACAGAGTTTGACTGCTTCGGCTCTGAACAGAAGAAGTTCTTATTGAGCTCTCATTTGTGTCCGCTCTTCTCTGCAGTACTGACAGCTCATCCATTGTTCGCGTCGCTAGTATCGCAATGCCCGTCTCTGTAGTGGCAAAGTTGTCTAAAGCGCTACTGCTTGTAATTGCATTCGCCTTCACTGTCGTCGTGCCCATCGCCAGCATCAAAACGAGAATGACGACAGCGATCAACGTGGCCGAACAACGCATTATGTGTCGTCCCTGTTCCGCACCTCCCTCTACACAAGACAGTAATCTTCCTCGTGCTTTTCTATTTCCTACACCGAAAACCGGTATCGCGCACGCGGGCCCTGGCTGCTATTTTAATGCTGGAACTCAAGCCTCCGAGGGCAAGGGCTCTTCAACCTGCACGCAAAAGCAGTTGTTCGGCCGACGAAGGCGAAAAGGGAAGAGTAAAGGTGAAAACTCTAATGCACGGGTGCTCAGCCGCATCGACACGCGTCTTTTCATTCTGTTCTATGCCTACACCGCCACGAGCGGCGTCGCTCGTACTCGACTCGGATGCGACTCGGATGCGCCTACTCCGTGATTCCGTAGTCTTCACGCCGCCGCAGACTCCGTAGAATGCGCTCCGCAAACTCATCTGAATCCTCCTCGCCAGAGTCTCCATCCCCAAAGTCCACCTCATCGCCCAGATTAGCTACACTCTCCATCGTCCGTTCTCCGTCGTCGTCTGCAAACCGTGGCGCACACTCGTCATAATCATACTCGTCAAAGTCATCCGCATCAACCTCCGCCTCATCGCTGTCCTTACTCCCGTCCACAAATTCCTCTTCATCGTCATCCTCCTCATCCTCCTCAGGGTAGTAGTTGGCATAATAGTCCTCCGCGTTTGAATCTTCATCGTCGCTGAGATTATCACCCGACTCGTCGCCGTCGTCGGCTTCGTCAAACAGCAAATCTTCGAAATCCTGATCCGTATTATACACCCTATTATATTAGTGAGCTTGCCCTCCGTAAACCTCTCCCCCCAAACGCCATTTAAAAACTCCAACTTCCTATAAATCACGCAGGGAAACCTACAGCAATCCGTACTGTCCTCCTTCCCATGTCGAGCCCAGCATTTTTTCTCGGTAATATACATCGTACACGTAATCTTCGGCTTCGTCATCTACTGTATCATCACTCTTTGCTGGCTTCTTATCTTCCATCGTAGCTTTGATGGAATCGTGCAAACCTGCGGAAATCTCGCTTTCCGGTCTGTGTGGCGCTTTGTGAACAGGGGTCTGTGACCCCTCACGCTCATCTTCTTCAGGCACAGGAACGCTAATCGATACACTATGAGATCTGACTGGTCTTTTCAGTCCACTTGTTGGCTTGGCTTCTTGATCATCTTTATTCAATTGAAGATAAAGATCCACCATATTCTGTAATTCTTCTTCATTTGCTTGTTGGTATGACAATGTCGGCGATAGTGATAACGATCCACTGCTTCTTCTTCGCCGCCTGGGAGGCTCAGGTACTGCAGGACTGCTTTCTAAAGTCAAAGAGCTGCTCTTTGTAGATAGAGAAGGTGAAGCACCCAAGATTTTTAACTTTGGTATGCCAGCACGAGAAGGTCTTGTTGATCTAGCTACCGATTCATCATCATGTTTGATAGGTACCGGTGATAGTGGCTTCACTTTTGGTTCAGGTATAGCGCTAGTTGTAGAAGAGCTTCCTACTAATTTTGCTGCATTTTGGCGACCTTTCTGAGAAACTGGAGTTGCGCGTGTCCGTTTATTGGCTCCTGAAATACCTTTAGAGCTTGCAACGTCAGTTGAGTTTGATTCATCTTCTGAAATTCGTCGCTTGCGAGCGGGAAATTTAAACAAGCGTGCAGGATTCAGTAAATCGTACGCTGACTTGAGTAAACTGGTTGAAGATGCTGATTTACTCTCATCCGCCGCCTAGATCATGTTAAATCAATTTTTTCTTGCAGCACGTAACATAGCAACATACTGGCGTTGTTTCCAGAGGTTCATCGGGAGGAGAGGTCGCTTCAAGCAATGTAATCGCACCAGCGTGATGCGTTTTCTCCTCAGTACTCGCAAGTTTAAATACTATCAACAGTCAGAAGCGCAATCAATTTCAAGCAAAGCCGCGACAAACCATAAGAATTAGTGCGTGTGCGCTTTGCAGAATTTCCCTGCCCAAGAACTATACCGAGTCAATATCTTACTAATTCTAACTAAGCAGTACCAAACTCACTCAAGGCTTGAAGCGGATCCTGATTACGCTTTCTCTTGATCCGCACAGTGTGCGGTGGAAGCGGCGGTGACGTTGTTGACATTTTGAATCAAACACTATGTCCAGAGACTCATCAACTGCCACTATATATGTACATACAAACAAAAAAAAATATAATACAGAAACCAGCACTATATCACGCTAGAGATCTCAAAAAATCAATGCTGAATGATTGGATCGTGTCAATTTAGTGTGCTGAAAGTGAATAACGGATCTGTTTACTTTACTCGGCCAGCTCGTTCTGGGGAAATTTGGGTTAGCCAATTTTCAACTTGCCCGATCCGCTCTCGCACGTGATGACCTCAAGCAAGGTAGGGTCACGTGAAATTAATATAACGCAACTTTGCTACGATGTGGGTCAATCACGTTGTTTACAGAGTTTGATTTGATTTGCGTTTGCTCCGAAGATCGCGGAAATAGTGGAAGGAGATTGTCAGAAAAGCACCGGAGCCAACCAGCCACGGGACTTGTCGTCACGGACTTTGGTTGTTTGCTTTAGGGAAGACCCATGAGTAGTCGGTTTCAGCCTTTGAGGACGAGAACGGATAACATGACATAAGACCTACGCCATCAAGGCCCTCTCTGTCAGCAGCTACGCTTTTGGCGCAGAGCGGATAGGTGATTCCGCTGTTCAAAAGAACACTGACGACTGAGCGTTTTGGCTTGGTTGCTCAATTTAATCTGACACTCTTCATCAGGTTCATTCAGGTTCATCTGCTGCATCCAGGCTGCAAAGCAGTGAAAAGCCGAGCCAAGCATCAAAGCAGGAAGAAGGCGGTCTACGAAGCAACAGCATAAATTACCAGAAAGAAGCAGCGCGCTTAGAAACCTGCCAAATAGGGCAACTTGTGTCTCGATACGGGCCGCATTGTGTGACACTAACCGTCTACGGCAGTTCAGATTAAAGTTCAGACAAGCTCATCGGCTGTGTTGCGCGTTAAAGCATAATGACGTAGTGTACGGATCCCGCTCCTCGGACCCGAGGGGTTTTGCGCTCACCTCATTTATAAACTTGTAGCATTCTGTTAAATACCTATATTTCCAGACATATATATTGCATAAAGCGCGGTGATAAGATATGCTCATATAACCGTTATGGACGCAGATACAAACACAAACACTAATACAAATACAACTATAAATACAAATACAGACGCTGGTACTCCTCGATCAGACGCCGCTAAGGAGATTGTCGACGCGCTAAAAACTCAAGATCAAACCAGCTCTGACGAATCCTCGGCGCTCAGCAAAAGGCTCGAGAGTCTCTCCATTACTTCAGCATCGAAATCGGCAGAGGCAAAGGCATTGGCACAACATTTGGAGCAGCTGCAAAACCGTGCAGCAGAATGGCACATTCCACCGCAGAATCGTGTCGCTTTGTCCGAGTTTCCTGATATCTTACTTTCTCTTTTTGGCCGCTTCCGAATAGATAGCATCAGCAACATCGATGCAGTTCTTGACGAAGACGATCCTCCAGTGACAGAGGCTACAGACAGCCCATTGGCGTCGCCAAAGTCGGTCGCATCAAGTCGTGGTCGGTCACCATCGTCGTCCATCGATCTTGCACGCGATAACTCCGGTGGTTTTGAAGCATCAGGTGGAACACACGAAATGCACTCTCGTCGTGTCTCTTACGACGCGCGTGATACCGGTATCGGTAAACCACGGCAGTTCTTCACATCACAAGTCGATGCGCCATTCGAGTTGTTCGGAGTTAAGTGGGATGGCATTGAAAGAAAAGCTGTACTCAACGAAGCTGGTGCTGATAAGAACGCAATTGAGGACAAGCCGGAGTGCGAATCAGACACATCGTCTCCTTCGCCATCACCAGTTGTGAACCCTGCGAAGTCGCCGCTTTCCTCGCCTTCTTTACAGCCGACAATCTCACCAATTCCAGACCTTTCCCATCCTCAGCTTACAGATAGCCCAACTGCAGCTGCAGTGACTGCTCCAGCAACAGTAGGCGAAGGTCCCGAAAAAGAAAAGCAGAAACGTAATCGCGCGTCATCAATCGCACACGGAATTACAAAACACATTCCTCATCCACATTCACATGCAAAATCAACAAAATCAAAGATTGAGGCATTAACCCAGCATAAACATGAAAAACACGCTCCTACGGCTGCTACATTTGGTTCATTAATTAAACTTCCCTCAGGGGCGCCAGTGCGGACCATCTCCGCGGAAGAATTTGATCCGGAGGGTGCATACAGACACATTCTCGTTGATATTACGGCAGCTACTGGATGCCCGTCTAAGGTATATCAGGCAGTTGCAGATGATGGAAGAATATGGTACTGGATTGTGGGAAAAGTTATTGGCAAGGATGTTCTTGTCGGTGTGAGTACATTTGCGATATACGCTACACCACCGGAACCACCTATGCCAGAGCCGAAGAAGAAAGAAACCGAGTTGCCCGATGACGAGTTATAAGCTGTTTAGGTTCAATACAGGTTTGCTTGATTGACTAGATAGTAAAGTCGTAGCTAGTACAATACTTCGTGAAAGTGTGTCGCGCCGTTGAATGCTAAAATGAACGGCGACGATCGAAACGTAACTTGTCAAAATGAAATTCAAAGAGAAGGACGCAAAGGGAATTATATAGAGCAATTACTACTTTTTAGACATGACAAAGAGATTCACCGGACAGACGGAATTATTTGCGGATTAATTTGAGGTGAGACAGAAGCCCGCAGCGGTTAAACAAGACCACGATCGTTAGAAATGTTCATACAGCCCACAAATAGCCGTAACTAAGGCCCAAGGAAACAGACAAGCGCCGAGCCTGTCACAGACGTAAAGCTAACTATAAATTCAAAGCCCGGTCAGCAGACTTTTTCTGTCATTTTGGCATTTTTCAGTTTGAATTCAAGACAAAGTCTGATGTCTGGCGCCAATGCTGTTGCCGATCCCCGCAATTGTCAAGCGAGGAAAACTAGAGAGAGAGGCGAAATAGGAGAGATCACACGCCGCATTTTGTGCGGAGACAAGCGAGAAGCCGAAAGTCGGAGTTACACCCTTCTTGGATCCTCTGGGCCGTGGGCGGCCGGCGCACGCGTATGCGGGGAAGCCTGGCCCGTGACAATTTGTGCTTGCTTTGTGGGTTGTTTTTTTTCCTGTGCCTTGTGAATCACCCTCTGTGTGTGGGAATATATATTCAGAGATCACTCCTGTTCTTCAACTGTCTCTGTTCTGTTCCTTGTCTCTGTCTTTTGCTGTTCTTGCATCTTTTAGCAATAATGTCAACCGCTTATTCTGCTCAGCAGTATCCTCTTGACGATCCAAACCATCCAGCCTCGTCCGCTGATGGAACTCAAAGCACTCTTCCTGCCGATGCGGCCAATTACGATGTCGAAGCAGGTCAGATGAAGCAAGAGCTCGACAATGATGCTCTCACTCGCTTTCGCACTGCTTCCTCTGTCACAATGACTCCAGAATTGTTTGAGAAGCTTTATCTTTCTCCAAAAAGCAAAGTGAAGGGAAACCTGCGCCAGACTTTCGCCAATCCCACTCCTCTGTATGTATCACATTGTTTTCAGTCGTTAGTGTCGACGCTAATATCTAGTGCTCTTGCTGGTCACATTCTCTGTATCTGCCCTCTTGGATGCGATCTCATTGGATGGAGAGGTGCAGGTCAGAATGGTGCTGCCTCAACTGGTGCCTACGTCTTTGTAGGTGGTCTTCTAATGTTCACTGCTGGTCTTCTTGAGTTTTTCCTAGGAAATACCTTTTCCTTTGTTGTTTTTAGTGTATTTGCTGGTTTCTGGTTCTCTTTTGCCGGCACCTTGATTCCAAGTTTCAATTCCGTTGGTGCATATAGCTCTACGGGTGATAGTCAAGTGCTAGGTTTACCTACGCGCGGATTTCAAGCGTCATTTGGGTTTTATCTACTTTTTTGGACAGTCGCAGTTGCAATTTTAATGGTTTGCGCTACGAGAACTAATATTGCTTTCCTATTCTTGTTTTTCTGCTTAGAGCTTACTTTCCTTTTCTTGACCGTCGGCTTCTTTATGCAGGCTGATGGCCACGTCGTTATCGGTGCTCGATTTGTGAAAGCTGGAGGAGGGTGTGCATTAGCATGTGGGTTAACGGGCTTCTACGTGTTTTTAGTCCTCATGTTGGTAGCCGTTGACTTCCCTTACTTACTTCCGGTTGGGGATATCAGTCATTTGATGGTAGGCTATCAGCAAAAACATGGTCCTCTCAAGACGCACTAAAAACATTTAAATGATTGTTTGTGTTCTACAATGGTTGTTTTTTCCAAAAAGATTTACGTGGAGTTACTGTTTACGAATGCTGTGCGTTTGTGAAGTCTAGTTGTAATTAATTTAGTATACTGCAGTGCGGTAAAAGCTTGTTTTAATTGTAATAAATTGTTTAGTCATTATTTATTTCTTTTTCATATAACTAATTTCCTGCTAATCCAAACTCCGTTGACGGCAAATTCAAATCTTACTTACCCCCCATATTGTCGATCGGCATCTACTGCTGACCGCTGACTAGCCGCGGTTATTATTACGTACGCTGACAAAGTTTTCTACTCTCAATAATTGCAGTAAAAACTTCAGTCATTTCATGAGGCTTGTCCTAGCGGGAACTTGTCGCGTGGTTGTAAAAAGTGGGCGATTAGCTGTGATGACGTCGATCACGATGTGATACAAAGTCATCGATTTTGCCGTAGATGAGCCTCATTTGCAGATAAAATGACTAGTAAAGAACTGTTACCCAATGCTTCAAGAAAAATAAAGCAACACTGAATAAAATAGAAGCCTTATCTTCGAAGAACTTCGAAGAAGCCTAGCTTAATGTAAAGAATATTGAGTCGACTTTAAGATTTTCAACGAAACCCATACTCTCCTCAACCTTCCTGACAAATCCTTCTGACTCTACACTTCAATCTAAGTGCAGAGAGAAAACATACTACATAGAGCTATAGAGCTAAATATTTATTGCATTATTATCAATCATAACATAACCGCGAAATTAAATCAATACAAAAGGTTGAAATAAAGGAATAAATCATATAAAATACATAAAAGCGTCGAATTAAAAATAAACCCATTCTGAGAACTCAATCCATTACAGACAAACAATGTCAAAACACCCCCGAAATCCACTAAACCAAAAAGAAATAAAAGGTATCATCAACGGCTTCTAAGGAACAAAACTAAAAACAGAATTTAAAACCACAAAAATGTAAATGGTAAAACCTGACTCAAATGCAAACAATCCAAAATTAAAAAAAAAACGATGAAATAAAGAGAACAGGAAGAATACACGCAAAGCGCCTGAGAAAGATAGCTGGAAGAACCAAAAAAACAAACCAAAAATGAAAGCATGAACAGAAAAGTCTGGACTTGAGACTAGTACTCAATGTTTGACATGAAAGAAGAAGCATAACCAGGCATTCTCAACGCAGTAGCCTGCTCAGCTTCAAATTCAAGCGCTGATCGTTTAATTCTGCGAGCTTGTTTTGCAACGTACCAGACAAACCAAACTCCAACTGAAGTTGAAACGCTTACAAGGAAAATATTGACTGGTCGCGGATCACGGTGAAGTACACGATGCGTTAAATGGTCAAATCCTGATTGACCAAAGTTCACAAGCCCTGAAATTGTTGAAATTAGTCCGTAGACTTTTCCAAATGTGTCGAAACCGAACACGTTGGCAACGTAGTCAGAGACCATAGTATAGAAAAATGATCGATAAATAACGAAAATACCAATATTACTATAGGCAGCGGCATAAAACGGGAAATTACCCAAAATACCCATCGCTGTACCCATAACAACAAGGATACCGATGGAAGTAGCAGTCGAGCGGTGATCTAAAATATATCCGGCAATGGGCACTGTAACAACGCCACCCACAGGTAATGCAATGTCGAAAACCTCGTTAATACGTCGAGCTATCTCAGGAGAGTGGAAAATGAAATCGTATTGCGATCGAATCGTGGCCACAAAGTAGTTTAAGCGTAACATCTGAATCATAGTAAAGAGACATAAAATTATGAACCATGGCGTCTTGATCTGCTGTAATGCAGGACGTCCATGAAGTGCTCCCCAAACACCCGAAATCTTGAGCTTCTGCATCTCTTCAGAGTCATACTCGTATTGCCCTGGACTTATATTACGTCGATCAGTTTTAGAAAGAAGAGCTGCGTTTTCGTCCATAAGCGCAGCCTCATCATCGTTGGAACTCAAATCATCGCGAGAACTGTTGCTATTGCCATGAATTGATTGAATTTGTTCAGCGGCGAGTAAAGCTGCCGTGGGCTGTTTTGCTTGAGCAGTAGCCAACGAATGTGGAAGTCCTCCACTTGTTCGTGCGTCAATCTCGACGCCATCAATGGAATTTGCGTCGGATTGATAGTCGTCGTCTTCCTCCTCCTCAAGAAACTTTCCAATGTTTGTCGTTGGCATATACGAGTCACGAGGCATTATGAAGCCTGACCCAGCAATTATCGAAATAGGAATGATTAAATACATAAGAAAGAAAATCTTAGGGTGAAATCTACCACCCGAGCTGTTGTAGATTAGTCTATAGACAAGATAAACTGCTGTTGATGAGTCGAAAGCGCCAGTGAGAAGTGCAAGGACCAATCCCGAATGAGCTGGAAAAGCGTTTGACAATTGAAACGCAGAAATAAAAACAAATGGTCCTCCAAACGCAAGAGTAATATATCCCCAAATATATAAATCCAATAGCGCGACAGAGTCTGCAAATGCAAGCATAAGCGCACCCGCAAAGATAAGACAACCGCTTATATAACCGCACACTCGAGGTCCGAATCTATCAAGAATATATCCAACTACGACACCTGCAATGTTGGTAACAACAGCAGCACACGTAAAAATAAAATTAATTCGAATTTCACGCGCCGAGCAGATAAATCCAGCCGCGTTATCTTCAGGAGAGCAGCGGTCGGCGTAAACTCCTTCATTCAACCATACTGTTTTGAGAGCAGCAAATCCCTATAAGCAAGAGCAATAATGGGTTAACCAACTTCTTAATTGAATTGATACTAATAAAGGTCACGTACAAAGATGGGTCCAGCTGCTAGCAGGCACCAAACGAAGGCACACGAGACCTGCAGCACTCTTTTGGCCACCGGAACCTCATGGTAATTAACCATTCTGTTTTGCTATTTGACTACTTCAAAAATCAACAAAAATAATTATCGAATAGCAAAAAGTTTTAGAAATGGACAAAGAAAAGTAAAGGCGTATATAAAACTGCTAACGAGATGCGTTGGGACTAGCGAACATGGAGATAGCCAGCCGCGTTGCTGTGGCGGGACTCGGGGGAGTAAGGTCTTCAAATAGGTGATTTCTCCGGCTCTACAGGAAAAGACGCCTCTACAACAAAAAAATGAATCATTCAAAATCACTTAACTAGTCAATATTTAATTGCAATGCTTGAGACTTCTGCAGTTCAAAAACTTCGGGCACAATGGCCTTCTCCGTCGGGTCCTCGGTTCACTCCGGGCGAGTCCGAGCCCGAACAGAGCCTTCGTCGGACTAAAAAGATTTTTTGCCTCTCCAGCAATCAAAATTTTCTTTCCTCGCACCAATTGAAATAATCATTAAACTATATTGACAGTATCTCACAAATTAATAATTATCCTTAAGCAGTCTGATATACCCACAATTTGCTGCTGCACCCGCAAAACTTTTATCACAAAATCTCTCTTTTTCCCCAGTCAACTCCAAAATCAATCATTTCACAAATTCACTTTTACTTTTTATTTTTGTTTTTCCAGTTACTCTGTTTCAGCTGTTCAAAATGTTTTCTTTAAATATAAAATTCACTTAAACCTCGTTTTCGTGCGAAGTACTCCCTGAGATACTCCCATTTTGGCTGTGATTCCGACTGTGTCCAAAGCCTCTGCTTCCGCCTACACTTCCTGGAGCGCTACCTGCAGCACTACTTCCACCAAACTCCTCGCGGTTTAAAGGATCCATGTATAGCATAAGCATCTCGGTTTCTGTGTGAATGCGGTGCCGCGTCGTAGTACTACTGTTGATGCTACCTGGCTGATGGGAGGCCTGAAAGCGGGAAAATGCGAAATGACCAGACGGCCGCGCTGCATGTCGTGCCGTAGGTTTTTCTCCATGTTGTACGGCAGATGTAGAAGGTATGGGTGATCCAGGAGTTGTAAATACAGCAGAGTCCGATACTGGAGGAGTTTTGATTCGTTCAGCCACTTCAGGTGCCGTTCCTGGAATATGGCCATCAGTTATATCAGTTATGACAGGTAAAGCAACAGGAGCTTCCGGGCCAGTGCCAGCCGTGCCCAGTTCTTTTTCAAGCTGATCCGTAGCAGGAAACGCAAGACCAGAGTCCTGTTTCTTTTGATTATCAACTGCTTTTGAGCGATAATATCTGATCGGATTTATGACAAACTCGCGTTCGGGTATTTCGTCAAGCAATTTTCTGCGCAGCGAGTGTGACAAGAGTGATCTCGGGTTTCGTAGAAAAAGAGACCATCCTTGAAACAAAAGTGCTATAAAAAAATTAGCGTTGTCTGATAGACATGGTAGAAAAAAAAACTTACGTCTAAACTCTGTCGCGAACAAGACAAAGGTACTGACCATCATAATGTTTGCCCAAATGAGAACTTGACGATCTTCACACCTCCATTAGTATATTCGAACTTAGAACAAAATGTTGTAGTACATACCTCCTAATGGATTGCGGTAGAGGGCTGCACAATATGACTCGTCATACTGCAAACTGGTCATACACGCAAGATAACCACCGAATGCTACTGCAGTATGTTCAATGGTGATCTTGGAATAGCCGTTGAAGAAGACGATCGACAAACTAACAGCAATACAGCAGACAAATTCTGTAAAAATAAGTGTCCGCCAACCTAGCTGAAGATACTTTAATGAACAGCGATAGTAAATCTCAAATTTGTGGCGCCATGAAATGGCAATTGTTGGATCGTGTCGAGAGTAGTGAATTGACAGCTCAATACGGTATAAAGTCCGAACAATATGCACAGCAGTCATAAAAAGTAAAATAGTGGCAGTTCCAGCGTAAACAATGACAGGAATGTACAGTACGTATTGGACCTGTGGGTATGAAGGGGTGCACATCAAACCTCCAATGAACTCTGTGTAAGAAGCCCCAGCGGCTGTGAAAGCGAGAGAAATGATAAAGATAATAAGCGTCATACGTCCACGAGATGTCTTTCTTCCCCAAACAATGGTCATATGTAAATTGATGATTCGAATGAGAATTGCCAGCGTAGAAAGCTGAAAACCAAAGACAAAAAGAATACCCTGCAGCATACATCGAGGATTGCGCTTTCCAATATCCGAAGTCATTGCATCTCTACAGCCATTCACCTGCCGAGATAAATCAAACCAGCAGATAGATCCAATACAGACCGCCAGCGCAATTGCCTGTACAAGATTGAACTCAGACATCACCATTCGCCTGCTCATAACCTGCGAGAGGGCGAGAAAAATCGCGCCAAAAAAAGAGATGATTCCTATAATCATCAGACTGAGGATCAGTCGCCAGACTCCCACATAGATTTCAGTTCGGAAATCACAGGGAATACAGCATCCTCGATAGCAAAAGCGGTGGCCGGCGTAGAATTCCGCAAAACTGCCTGCGTTTGTGATTGGAACCCAGTTATACAGCGGCGCCGGACAACCTGCCGCTGTCTCGTTCAGCAGCGAGGTTTCCATGCCCCAACCGTTTTCCAGAGTACTGTTGTTGCTCGTAGATAATCAATTGACTGCAGTAACGACTTTAGACGGGCATTCCGCAGACATACGCCGCTGCTGGCTGCTTAGTTGTAGACGATTTTCCGACAGCTATCCTCGCTAAAGCACGAAAGCTCTCGGAACCGGCCTGGGCTCAGCCAGTATCTTGGATCCATTCCCACATATAATCACGCCCCAACGCGCCGCACGTTTCTTTCCAAAACAATTCAAAACAATACAGATTTAAGATTTTACTGTTTTTTGCTCTAATTTCCGATTTGGGAGACCAACTGAAAGGAAGGTCCGATATTGGTCCGCTGTCAACTTTGACATTTTGCCTAATCTGCGGAATCCAGCTCTTTTTCTCTTTGCTTCTGCGCAATGAATTTTGTCAAAGACATTGTCGAGCGTCCCGTCGCTGCAAGTGCCTCTCCACCGATTCCAGTGTCGGTGCCGGGGCAAGCCGCCGGGCATCAGAATCGCCCACGCAAATCGCTATGGCGCTCGCGCATGCAGAAGTCATCCGCGTCGCTGTCGCCGAGATCGGGCTCTTCGCGCTCTGATTCGTTCAGCACTCTGGATCCCAACTCAGAGGCAGGCAGAATCAATGCAGAGAACGAGGCCCGCATCGCAGGTATGAGTGCAGAGGAAATAGAGCAAGAACGTAAAGAGTTGCAAGAGCTGCTGCCAGCAAGAATAATCGAACGCATCATGAAACGAGACGCCTCTGTTGCGGACGACCTTCTGCTCGGATCCAACGATGGGTCTAACAGCGAGATCAAGCCAAAGAGGTCTGTGAAACAACCCACGCTCGAAGATGCCGACGAGGAGGGAGATGTCTCAAAACCTGTTGTCATAAGCGCAGCAAGTACAGCAAAGCCTAACAACCTCAATCAACAAGCCCGGAAAGTGACTTTTGATGAAACTGTTCAAATATCTACTTCTGAACATGATACATACGCTATTGCTGATCAACAAATTAATTCTGCTCCCGAGCCAGAACCAGAAGATTCTGGGTCGTCTACACATTTTCCAACTCCAGCCTCCGAGCGACTTGATCCCGACGATCCTGAGTTCTACGCAAAGCTTCATGACAAATACTTTCCTGATTTACCTGCTGATCCTTCATCACTTGCTTGGATGAAACCTGTGACTGAAGAAGAAGATACCTCCTCTCCATATAATCCTTCTCAAGAATCTGTTTCTCCTGCTGACATTCGATTTGATTTTCGGGGAAACATCATCCCGCCATCCAAGTCTCGAGAACTGCCAACTACACTAGGATTGCATCATCACTCTGACTCTCCTGGATACGCAGGTTACACCATCCCCGAGTTAGCACATCTATGTCGAAGTAGTGTTCCTGCTCAACGTGCTATTGCTGTTCAAGTCGTTGGTAGAATACTATATCGCCTTGGAATCAATGATTATGGCGAGTATGTAGGCGACGCACTATGGGATATAGTTCAGCATACCAGGGTTATCGAATCAATAGTCGATGCCGCAGACGAAAAGCGAACAAGACATCTGGGTTTGCGCACTGTTGCTGTTGAGGCATTATGGTTATGGAAAAAAGGAGGCGGTAGACGACGCAAAACAGATTAGGCTGTTATTAAAATTTTGTACATAATATGGCGTTTCCTTAGAGTTTTTTTTGGCTTTGAAATTTCATTATGATTATCGCAACACACTTTTTGTGACATACAATGTCCATCGTTAAGCACATTATGAACTGGATCTTGTCGTAGCAAAATAATTGATGACGGGTTGGTAAGTGACGCTGAAATTCGCTTTTCAACGAAATCAACTTCCAAAACTTTGCGACGTACGCGTACGTACGTACGTACTACGTACGTACCTTTCATTAAACCTTCTTGAAGATAAGTTAAACTTTACATGCCGAAGAGAAAAAGTAACGAAAATGGCAACTGGATCTCGATCAAATTGCGCATATTTCCTAGAAAATTGCCGCGGAGATAAAATCTGCAGAAGCATGAGCCACCATATAATTCATGGCCAATCAAAGGTCTGAATCGCAAATTTTAACCAGGCTGCTCAAGGTCCAAGCTTGGCCCCTTGCCTGCGCAACAATGTTACACGTACATGTAAGGCGAGCGCCCCAGTAAGGCGAACGCGCCGCTTTCTACCACCAATTAGTTAATATATTTACTCGCACCTCTATACACTAAACAATTCAAAAGAAAATTACTGGAAGTGGGTAAATTTGATAATTCTGTACTTTCCCGACAGATTTTCTTGTTATGTTCACCTTTGTTGCACCTGTAACAAGACTGTGCTCGTGGTTGGTCACTCCTAGCAGAACCATAGCGCTGTTGCCTTTCCTGATCTGATCTTCTATTCAACTTATTTTTTCCATCAAAATTATTATGTTCTGTTTTTTTGCAGATTTGCCTCACTGAAATCACATTTTTTCATTCTTTAGAAATTTATTGCAATGCTCGTTGGCCTTACAAAGACCACAGTATTCAATTTTGATTAAGGGCCATTGATGCTAGGTTGAGTTATCTGCCTTCCTCAAGTAAATTAAATGCATGCGTAGTTGTCGATGACAGATTTAAATATTGTAGAGACATTTCCTAACTAAATCCGAATCGTGTTTTACGGCATCTGGGGAATCCAATAAAATTGGGTGCTGTAGAAGGCAGCATAAATTTTTTGATGGTCACTGGAACATGTTCAAATCAATTCAAAATCTTCGATTATTGCTTGCTGATAATGGCCTTTTTAGGAAAATCTCTAAAGGTTGAGCTGTAGCGCCATAAAGTTGGAGGTCCAGGTGGAAGCCAACCGGATGATGCGTCGCGCTCATGGAAAAAACTGACTATTGCTTTCACGTCACGCAACCTTCAAAGAGTTGCTTAAGTAAGTAACTCAAGCACCTCATTAACAATAGACTCCTTTTTTACAACTATCAGTGTTCTGAAATTGGGGATGGTATTATGTCTTGAACGAGTTCCATCGCGTCTCCATCACAAGGTTTGACAAGGCACATTTTATATTTCAGCGGCAGCCCATAAACTTAAATTTGAGTTTTTTTGCAAAGGTGCAGAACCCCAATTTACTTTGCTTTTATATGATAAGGTACAGTCATTCATTTGTGGTACTTTTAAGGTATAGAAAGGTTAAAAGACGCGTCGCATTTCGAAGCGGTTACTGGGGCGCTCGCCTTTCATGTACGTTAAACCTGGAAACATAAGGTTATGAAGCTTTTTGACGTTAAAGCTTTTGAAACCTGAGGGTAGGACCTATAGTAGATACGAATTTGAGGTCCTTAAAGCCCAGAAAATGCCAACGGTCCTTACTACCCAAGGGTGTCAGAATTTTGGAGAAATAAGTGAAGAGTCTGATGTCATTTCTTATGAAAATATATAAAAGACTAAATCATTAACATACACATTATATGAACTAATAAAATTACGAATAATGCTTATTTTGTCCCACCAAGGCAAAATAAACCGATGGTGTTTGGCTGGTATCCCGGGCTCGAAAAATAACCCTATCATAACCCTGAAGCCCTGTTTTTAAACCCTAAAGCCCTGCCCCCGCCCATTTCCTGCTAGTTGCAAGATCTTCATTCACCTGCTGGTAATATATAAAATGAGTTCTGTTAACTGTATCCGTCAAGTCTAACTTTGATTCAATAAAAGCAATCTGCACACTTTTATTAATGTACAAGAACAACTTGTATGACGGCTTTTGTATATGTTGGCTCTTTTTTTATTTAACTACTGTTACTGTTATAACTTTGTTTGAAAGAAGGAGCAGGTCAGTAGTCAGGATGAACTAGTCAGCAAGAGCTGCTACATCACATAAAATTAACCGCTTTTTGCAGGATGTTGATACATATTATCACAGAAATTAACATTAAATAGCTAAGTTATAGTATGTCTGACTAGTAGAACACTGACAGTAGACATTACCGCAGCAGTGCGTTGTTTCATACAGTAGAATTCGAGTTTAAGAACTCATTTTTTTAAGGACGACATCAAGCAAAGGACAGATTTTTCGTGCAAAAATGAAAATCTCATAGCTAGAAGGACTTTTCTAACATTTGAGGGAGTCCTTAATTTTTTCACAAGAACCCTTAAATAAAGAGGTATGACTAATACAATACATATTGGATTACGGGATTTATTGACTAATGGCGTAAGTTTCTGGCTACAGTGAAACCTGAGTGTAAGGACCTATAGTAAACACGAATTTGGGGTCTTAAAGCCCAGAAAATGCCAACGGTCCTTACTACCCAAGGGTGTCAGAATTTTAAAGAACTAAGTGACGAATTAGATGTTATTTTTTATGAAAAGTATATTAAAGATTAAATCATTAACATACGCATTACATGAACACATAAAATTACGAATAATGCTTATTTTGTTACACCAAGACAAAATAAACCGATGGTGGACAATCATTAGATGCACACAGTAGTTGATTTTGATGTTATAATACAAAAATTAAGATTACACTCATAACAACTTATAGATAACTATCCTTTGAAAACGTAAAGATTATGAAGTGCTTGCAACTCTGTGCGACGCTGGGGGTCGGGGAAAAAAGTGTTCAGAATCAGAGAAAACCTATTGGCGCGCAAGGGAAATCTACTCAGCTTTTGATGCCTTCTGATAAGCGAGGGCGCGATGCAGGTCCAACAAATATTTGTTGATCAGTCAGTAGTTTATTAATGGATATGACAAGATAACTTAATTGAAATAACAGTTGAAATATTTTGTAGGCGAAGTATGAGGAAAGAAATCACATACAGATTCAGTGTTGTTCTTGTATCAGCGCATTCGAGAATGCTACAGTTATGTATAGAGTTCAAAAAGAAAGCATAGACAAGCGGCTGGTATTCTGGTTTAATTTTTATAGACTTGGGTTAATATCCTTCATTACGCCTTTACCATTATTTTCGAAAGCGCAAAGTGAGACGCCATGCCTGATCCTAGACCACAAGCTTTGACTTGGCTTGTGAGTCATCTTTATTTATGCATTGTGCTTAATGAAGTTCCGTAAGATATAAACATCAATATCAGAGTCTTTGGCAGTAGAGACAGAAATTTTAGCATGGATAGATATAACATACTTTTTAAAATAGCTCAAAGAATTGTACTTGAACGTTCGGCGTTCTACGGCTCAACGCGACACAAAATGCAGAAGTACGTACCGAAGACAGCTCACAACTTACAGTTTCATTTAATAGACCCTTATGCTGACAGTAGCTTAAAGTTGTTAAAATATTAAATTCGCTGAACCTATTGAGCTCACGTTGCCAGCTGGCGCTTGGCAAACTTGGCAAACAGCCAGCCCCCTTGCCTATTTGAGACTAGCCACTCTGCCCCTTAGGGCTTTGTCCGTGCGCAATGGTTTCATCTCATCGCGGCTCATCGCTTAGCGAACTGTGCGGCTCATTTATTGCCTGCTTGTGAACTTCTCACGACCTCTTTGACGCGTCCGTGACGCGCCCCAAACGCGTCCAACCACTATTTACTGAAACTCTAATCTGACGTTACATCATTGTTGCCGATCAAACACAGCTAAAAGCGTAAATGTCCAAGCCTTGGCAATTATTCAACCCCAATTAGGAAACATAACTCATCCCAACTAGCTTTTCGTCTGGTTAGACTTAA